>MUZC01000888.1:469817-496963 GCA_002072015.1 Radix auricularia
ATTAAATAAAATTTTTAAGTGATATTGGTTCTCAGAGACTCATTTGATTCTTCCAAAGTCACAGGTTAAGCATAATTGCCTTGATGACGTCGATAGGAAGTATGATTTGTGTTTCGAGCAAAATAGTGTCAGGAAAAACGTCAAAAGTAATTTTTTTGTTAAATGTATTTTTATGTCTTACAGGCACATATGCTTTTATTATTTTGAATTTAAGTTATTTAATTTGAAAATATTTATATGTGAAAAATGTATCTTTCTTTATTGATGTATAAATTGACGGATTTTAGTAACCACAGCTTATCTGCAATTATCGGTTTAATTTATGAAACATTACCTGGAATGATTTTAAACTTATTTTCTGGTAATGAAAACAGCTTATAAACTTCAACTTTGAAGTATTGAGCATCAATCTCTAAAAATTTAGTCTAATTATTTCCAGTGTCCTTCTTTTAGTTTTTTATGGACCCTAAAAAGTAACAAATAAAAGGCTTACATTTTCCTTTCCTCATTGACCGACTCAGTGATTTTAAAAAAAAATGTTATTTACTTTTCTTTAACTCGACACCCCACCCCCTTAATTTATAAAAAAATATGTTTAATATAAATGTAATTAAAATAAACGAAATCTTAATAGTACAAAAATCCTTTAAATAATTAAATAATGCAAATTAAAAAGAATTCGTAAACCGTTTTGATACCGTGTAAATGGCTTGTGAGTAAATTATATTAACAAAATTTTGCAAATATTATTCTTAAGCATCGTTAATTTTTCCTTTGTTTTATTTCTAGGATAATCAAGGCTACAGACATAATTTTACTACCCCTTTTTATTTGGAAAAGGTAACTAAAAAATGTTGATATATATTGTACTACCTTTAGTAAAAGAGGCGTCACTAGGGTTGGTGTAACCCGGGGCGGTAGCTCATGGTGTCACCCGGGGCGGTAGCTCATGGTGTCACCCGGGGCGGTAGCTCATGGTGTAACCCCCTCACGATTTAACCCATAGAACTCCTCCGAGTTTCCCAGTGCCAAAAACGGAAACATATAGAGTTTTACAGTTTGGTGTAATCCCCCTGACGGTGTCACCCGGGGCGGCCCGCCCCCTCCGCACCCCCTAGCGACGCCACTGAGTAGTTTGGAGGCTCGTGTGGCTTAACCTCTTTGAGTGCTCCACATAAATGACGTTAAGGTAATAATAAATGTGAAAGAATTTGAAAACTAATGAGGGGGCTCCCTAAAATGGGGCACCGGGGACATTTAAATTTGGTCCCCTTACCCTTCCCATAGCTACGCAACTGTTAATTTATGCTACCACAGTACACCTTAATTTGCATATATTTTCGAAAAGAGTTAGGGTAATCCTTATGTTATAATCTGCGACATTGGAGTGAATGACAGCAAACCAGTGAAGTTTATTGCACAATAATGCGCATTGTAACTGAGACGAGCATAATTTTATCGTAAATCCTTTTTAAAGAATTAAATATTTGTAAAACGATGCATATACTCTAAAAGGATTTTTAATAAAACAATACATTTTTAAAAGAATTAATAAAGATTGAACTTTCTAATTAAACAATACACGTTCTCTTTTTACAGGTGATAGAAATTCAGACATCTAAAGGTTGTAAAAGTAAGTTGGGAATGTAAACTCTATTTTATTTTTATTTTAAAATGTTAAACTCTTAGTAACTTAAGTGTGCCGGAAAATAAAATAAAAAGAAAATCTGAAGAGTAATGATCAGAGCACCGCATCTCGTAAATAATACATTGAAAAGTGATTTTGTTTATATATACGTATTTGTATTTAAATATATATANTACATATATAAAATCTTATCACAAATCCTAATTTCTGCAAATATATTATCAATGTTAATCAACATTTTCATTATAAACTTATTCTTATAATTAGCCAATCGTATTTCCCGCTTCGCTCCTGTGGTTTTCCATAAGAAGTTAAACCCACCAAGCGATTTGTCTGACAGAAATGCAGAAGGTAATTTACTGTGATAATATATACAGTGGAATTAATAGCCGCCTCTTTTTATAATTTCTCAATATCCTATTGAGTTATTTTTATACAATTATTCATGACTACACTATTATAAAAATTACTAAGGAATATTTTAAAAACATGTTTAGTAGGGAAGGGTCGTATTATAATAACAGAAAGTTGTCAATGTTCAGTAAAACATAAGGACTAAAATATCTCACAGGTTAACTAAGAAATTAGAAACGAGGTGGTAACAACAATACACAGACGAACAATAAATAATTGGGATGTTGTCGGTAGCAAAAATTTATGAAATACTAGCAGACCCGGTCGTTTGTTGCAAAGATCTCAGTAAAATGACTATTTAGGAATCCATGAATGATATATTTTTAAAACTATCATGCCAGGAACGTACACGGAAGTGTGAAAAAAGTCCAACTTCCATAGCAATTGGATAAATAAAATAATAATTAAAAAGGGAAAAAAGAAAAGAAGAAAAAACGACAGTAAAGGGTCAGGCTCTAAAATGAGTGATAATTTGTAATCAAGCTATGTTTCTCAATCCTGTGTAAATTTTATTGGGGAAACAAATTATTAACGTGCATTACAAAAATATTAGGGAACTCCTGCTCGAGGGAATGAACATAAAGAGTTCAGTTTTATATCGTAATTATTTATAGGCTCTTGAGTTGGTATGTACTTAGATTGGCAAGATACTTAATTTTCGTAACTTAATTTAAGCTAGCACGAATTTTTATAAAGGTAATATAATGAATAAAATACATTTGAGGGCCCCTGTGTCCATACTGTGCATGATGTCAATTTCAAATAGCTGTTCATTATAATTCAGTTTCATCATGAATATATTCCTCTAGATTGTTAAAAATAAAATGGGGAAAACATCTTAAGCATATACCAAAAACAGACATTCGGGGCTCCCAGACCAGAAGGAATTGACATTAGAAGTTCAGTGCCCCATTGCATTTTTATGGGCTACCAAGATTTTGTTTTAAAATTTTGGTTAAGATCAATTCTTTCACACAAAACTTACCGCACAAAAAAAAATTAAACATTTCTATGATAGTGCATGATGTAAAGTTGAAAACACCTGTTCATTTTAATTGGCATGATAATATATATATATATGTCATTATTTGTCAAGATCATTAAAAATTGAATGGGCAAAATGTCTGAAATATTTATTGAAAAGTTTGATTAAGATTCATTAATATAGCAAGAAGCTAGCGGTAAAACTATTTATAAATCGCTCATATAAGCAAAAAACAACATTAAGGGCTTCCGGGCTCATTCAGGGCAAGATATAAAGTTCAAATCATATGTTCATTTCAATATGGATAATAATTGATACATTTATCATTTTTTGTCAAGATCTTTAATAATTAATTGGGAAAAAAAATCATAAACATTAACAAACACAGTCATTTTTGGCCCCCAGCCCTGAAGAAGTTGCCATTAGAAGTAAGTGCCCTATGGTATTTCAATATTGGCTATCAAATTCTTATACACAAAGTTTGGATAAGATCCATCAATATAGCAGGTACCTATTGCATGAACTATATTTTATATAGCTCATATCAGAAAAAAAGACATTAAGGGCCCCAGATATAAAGTTCAAAATATCTGTTCATTTAAATTAGGATAATAATTGACACATTTATGATAATTTGTCAAGACCTTTAATAATTTAATTGGGGAATAAAATCTTATACGTTTGCGGAAACAGGTATTTTGGGCTCCGGGCCCAGAAGGAGTTGCCATTAGGAGTTTAGTGCGCTAAGGTATTTTAATATTTGCTAGCAAGTATTTATATACAAAGTTTGGCTAAGATACATCAATATAGCAAGTATTTTAGCGATTAAACTACTTTTTATACAGCTCATATAGGCGAAAATTGTCATTAAGGACCACCGGCGCCCCTTTAGTGTTAAATGGAGAAAAAAATAGAAGCCAGTTACCATTCCGGGAGGGTACTCAACAGTCTCAAAATTTTCATGACGATCGGATGAATAATTTAGTCTGCTTTAAAGAACACTGCACACACAGAGACAGACATGAAATTCGCCCCTTAATTTGTTCTCTCTCTCTCTCTCTCTCTCTCTCTCTCTGTATATATATATTTATAACACTTTAAGGGGCCCCCGGGCACATTCTGTGCAAGATTTCAAATTAAAAAAGGTTTCATTTTAATTAGTTTTCAACATGGATGTATTTCTAAAGATTGTCTAAAATTAAATGGGAATTTTTTTTAAACATTTACAAAAAAGACATTTGGGGCCCCTTGCCCCGAAAAAATTGAAATCTGAACTTCATTGGCCTCAATTATATTAATATGAGCTACAAAGTTTTTGTAGACAATTTTTTTGAAAGATCCATTCATCTACTCAGTAGCCAACACATAAACTTATTTTTATATTGCTTTTATTATTAAATGATGACATTAAGGGCCCCAGGGCTCATTCACGGCAAGATAAATGTTGGATACACCTGTTTGTTTTAAGCATTTTAAGTAATTTTAATATAGCTGATATAAGTGAAAATTCCCATTAAGGGCCACCGGCGCCCCTTTAGTGTTAAATTGAGGGAAAAAAGTAGCCAGTTACCATACCGGAATGGTACTTAAGAGTCTCAAAAATTTTCATGACGATCTGATGAATGGTTTAGTCAGCTATAAAGGACAAGCACACACACACACATTCAGACATACTTTGACGTTATATATATATAGAAGAAAAAATGAATAAAAAATTTACATTTGAAAAAATTAAGAAATTCAACGTGTAATCATTATTGCTACTCCTAATGTAAATTACGAGGAAAATTTATGGGAAGCTAAATTGCTAAATGAGACACACATTATTATTTTATCATGATTTGTATTGAAACGTTTAAAATAATTTTTTTAAGGTCCTTTTTTTCGAACTTCTCACCATTTCGAAACAACCTATGACACAGAAATATATCAAAATCAAGTCATTTTAAATGCAGACATTGTTCAGAATGGCGTCCAGGTTCAGTACTCAGGTAATCATAGATTGCCTGTAAAATTCTTTACCACTGCTACGAATAAGCTATTTTTTGTTGTTGTCCAATTTTAATTATTAACAAAATTCTTATGGAGAGTGTCATTTTTTATAACACATTCATTTTCAGATGGTTTAATATCTTGAATAGGTGTAATGAGCAGATTTAATTTATGTTAATGTATTTACTTATATCTTCATCAAACAGGTTACTACTATGTCTACAGCAGCCTGACATTTTCATCTAATGTTACTTGGGCGAATATCAGTCTGTCAGATCGGGTAAAACTTTTAAAATGAAATGCGTAATATTACATAATTTAAGATTCATATATCACACACATCCACAAATACACGCATACACACACGCACAAATTCTCAAAGAAACTCTCACAATCACTCATTGACAGAAACTTACACTAAAACACAATCAGATAAATATCATGGAAAGTGATTTGATCTAGATGGTGATAATTCTTTTGTAGTTATTTCATGGAAGTATTCGATCATGCTGTATAGGCATCATACACAATTATCAACATATATAATTTGCAATGTATGTTTTGTTTGTCTGTCTGTCCGTGACGCTATATTTTTAGAAAGCGGCGCAACCAAAATTATCAAATAATATATATAATTTGCAATTTATGTCCCGATGACGCTACTAATTTCAGAAACTAGCGCACAAAAAATGATTCTATTCGCACGTCCGCAAAAAATTGTTACTGGAAATAAATGAATAATACAAAAATTAATAAAATATTTTTTTTATTACCCTAGCAGACCTGTCGTACATTGCTTTGATCTCTGAAACAATGAATACATTTAAAAAAAAAACAATGATTACTGTGTTTGAAAAGCTTGTCTTAAAACAGAATTTTTAATATCTAAACGATAACACTCTTCTAAGTCCCAATCAGTCGCCTTACAGGCCTTCTCACAGCACAGAGACAAAACTGTTAAAGTTAACAAAAGACCTTCTATTCGCATTACACAGTTGGGAAAATCTTTATATTTGTCCTCTTAGATCTTAGTGCTGCTTTTGACACCGTCGACCATCAAACATTGCTGAAAAACATGAAAAAATATTTTGGGATTTTTGGCTCATTTCTGGCTTGGTTTCAATCATATCTATCTAAGAGATCACAGATGGTATCAGTGGATGGCTGTATCTCTAACAGAGCTGACTTGGTTTTTGGTGTGCCACAAGGCTCCGTTTTGGGACCAGTACGCTTCGTGCTCTATACTAGGTCACTACTTCTTCTGCCCGAAAAGCATTCAGTTAAAAGCCAATCATTTGCAGACGATACTCAACGTTACACTCACACTGATCCCGATGATATTGACTTCACTGTCTTGGATAACTTTAAGCAAGCTCAAACTAAATGATAATAAGACAGAAGCACTGCTGTCTTTGTAACAATAAATCGCGCAGTACTTTGACTCTTCCGAAATTCTATTCAGGTGGCTAGTTCTGATATTCTGTTCAAAATATCGACTAGGATTCTTGGCTAAAAAAAGTATAGTCTGTGCTCTTGTTCTAGATCGTATTGATTACTGCAATTCTCTTCTGTCAGGTGCGCCAAAACAATGCATTGAAAAACTACAGAGAGTTCAAAATTCAGCTGCCAGATTAGTTCTGAAGGCAAAAAAAAAAAAAAAAAACCATGTTAGTCCGCTACTTTACTCACTTCATTGGCTAACCGTACAAGTCCGAATTGATTACAAACTTGCCGTTCTGTGTCACAACATCTTTTTTGACACTAGCCCTTCCTATCCTGCTGAACTTTTGTCGGTCTACTCAACAAACGTCAGCTATGCTCTTCTGCAGACACACGCATTTTCTGTGTTCCTAAGATACGCACTAAAACATGTGGCGAAAGATCCTTTTCTTTTTGTGCAGCCAAAAAATGGAATTCTCTACCATTAAACATCCGTAGTATTTCAATTACTAAGTCCTTCAAGACTGCACTTAAGACATATTTTTTCAAAATTTATTTTCCAAATTAATGAAACATTTCTTTTTAATTATTAACGAGCTGATGTATAACGTATTGTCATTTATGTAGGTACAGTGATATGAATGTGTATTTAATTAATATATATATTGTTATCTCCATGTAATGCGCTGTGAGCCTGGCTCCTAGCTGGGATACAGCGCTATACACATTATCATTTTATTATTATTATTATTTAGAAATATTATGTCAGAAACCTACGCGGCAATGTGCAAAAAAAAATTCCAAGTTTCATAAATACATAAATATATAATTTTGAAGCTTAGAAAAGAACAAACGATATTAAAAGGACCGTCTCCAATATAAGTGATAATTTAATGTTTTACTGCCATTGTACTCATGCCATATTGCTCAATATCGTGTAAAATTGATTGGGGATTTAAATTGTAAACGTTCAGTTAAAGATAAAGTTATTTTGAGCAGGGGAACCCGAGGGAATGAACATTAGGAGTTCATTAAACGATTATAATGAGATATAGACTCTTGTGTTTTTATTTACTAAGATGGGGGATGAATAGCGAGGTCAATAGAGTGCTCTCCCAACAAGCTGAGAGGCGTGCGATCCAGTCCACGTAAAAGCCTAAATAAAAATGTTGATGGATGGCTATTGCTAAAAAGTCCTCCGCTGAACTGGGGGGGGGATATGGGCACCGCCAAGGTCTATGAGCCCCAAGAAAGTTAAATGGTATCATTAGAACCCCAAACAACCACGAGATTATGAGATAATATCCGGCATCCTTCCGTCTCGCGAGACGATGGTGCATCACCGTTGGGTTGGGTTGCATTTCCTCGAGTGACTGTGCAGTCCTATCCTTGAGTGGCAGTCTTTGCCACAGTTTTTACACACGAGTTCTGTGCTTCCAAATGTTTTGGCCTTTCTCCTAGCTCTTCTGTCTGCAGCCTCCTCCATTCTTCGCTCCTCGGCTACTATGACGCCCTCTTTGACAACTGTGCGCCACGTAGATCGGTCTTCTGCCTTACACTCCCAGTCACTTGTATGTATTTTGGCTGCTTTCATGTCCCTTTGACAGACATCTTTAAATCGCAAGCGTGGGCGACCTGTTTTCCTCTTTCCTGAAGCAAGTTCACCATATAGGAGGTCCTTCGGGATGCGGCCGGGGCTCATTCTTTTGACATGTCCTAGCCACCTCAGGCGTCTTTCACTAAGAATTGAGAACATGCTTTGGGTATTGGCACGCGTTAGTACCTCACTATTAGGCACTTTTTCTTGCCATTTAATACCAAGGATGCGGCGCAGGCATCTCAAATGGAAGCTGTTAAGCTTACGCTCTTGTGATGTATAAGTGGTCCATGTCTCGCTCCCATATAGTAGTGTACTGATGACACAGGCTCGATAGACGCACAGTTTGGTTTTCTCCGTTAGCTTGGTGTTTTGCCAGACCCGCTTATTTAGTTTAGCCATTGTTGCGGCTGCCTTGCCAATTCTGCTGTTTATTTCTTCTTCAATGGACAGTGTATTGGAGACCTTGGATCCCAAGTAGGTGAAGCTGTCCACAACCTCCAAGTTTTCATTATCGATATTTATGGTAGGAGGAGGTCGAGTGTCTTGGGCCATGATGTTTGTCTTTTTCAAGCTGATTTGCAGACCAAATTCTTTGCAGGCATTGGAGAAGCTTGACACGAGTTGTTGCAAACCAGATTCTGTATGTGCTGTTAGTGCCGCATCATCCGCAAATAGTAGCTCTCGAATTAGGACATCCGTCGTTTTGGTCTTGGCTCGGAGGCGGGCAGTGTTGAAAAGTCCTCCATCAGCTCTGGTATGTAACCAGATTCCCTCACTGCTATCCTTGAATGCGTATCGAAGAAGTACAGAGAAGAATATTGCGAAGAGTGTTGGTGCGAGTACACAACCTTGTTTAACTCCGCTGCTGACAGGGAAGGCCTCTGACTTAGCTCCATCGAACTGTACTGTGCCAAGCATATTTTCATGGAACTGTCTGATGATGGCAAGTAGGTGAGGGGGACATCCAATTTTTGCCAGTATTTGGAATAGCCCGTTGCGACTGACTAAGTCGAAGGCTTTTGTAAGGTCCACAAATGCAATGTATAGTGGCATCTGCTGCTCTCTGCATTTTTCCTGGAGCTGTCGTATGGAGAACACCATGTCTATGGTAGACCTACCGGACCGGAAACCACACTGAGATTCTGGATAGACGCGGGATGCTAGGCTTTGTAAACGTTTTAGTATAACGCGGGCAATAGTCTTTCCTACAATACTAAGGAGTGAAATGCCGCGATAATTATTGCAATCACTCCTATCACCTTTGTTTTTATATAGTGTCACTATATTTGCATCCTTTAGGTCTTGGGGGATGTAGCCCTGTTCCCAGCAGAGGGACAGAATCTCGTGCAATGGTTGGAGTAAAGCTGTCTTGCCACTCTTTAGAACCTCTGGTGGTATTCCATCATTCCCCGGAGCTTTTCCACAAGCTAGACTGTCAATTGCTTTGCTCAGCTCTTCCTGTGTGGGCACGACATCAAGTTCTTCCATGAGTGGCATATCTGGGATGTCATCTAGAGCGGTGCTGGAGACTGTGGTAACTGTTGAATACAATTCCAGATAATGCTCAACCCACCGTTTTAGCTGTGCTGCCTGGTCTTGAATAATTTCTCCATTTTTGGACTTTAGGGGAGCAGCTTTTGATGTCAAGGGGCCCGTTGCCTTTTTGATGTTTTCGTACATGACTTTTGCATTGCCCATGTCTGCAGCTGATTGTATACTGGAACAGAGCTTAAGCCAGTAGGTATTGACACATTTACGTGCAACCTTTTGGGCAAGTGACTTAGCTGTTTTTAAAGCATGCAAATTGTCAGGTGTAGGCTTTTCCCTGTAAGCCATAAGAGCTTTCCTTTTTGCTTCAGTGACGGGTTTCATCTCGTCCCAATGTTCATCAAACCAGTCCGTGTTTTTATGAGATTTTTTGCCAAAGGCTTGTATTGCGGATGTATAGATTGTGTCTCTCAGTTGCGTCCATTTGGAGTCAATGGTGACGCATGGGGACATCTTTGAGAGACTTTCCTTCACCTTGTCTTTGAACAGCTGCGCTATCGTAGGGTCTTTCATGCAGGAGGTATTGATGCGTGGACTTCCCTTTTTCTTTGTGTGGTACGAGTTTTTCCTCATTATTCGTACTTTGCTGGCGACAAGGGAATGATCCGTGTCACAGTCGGCACTGTGATAGCTGCGAGTGAGTAGGACGCTAGCTAGTTGTGCACGCCTGGTGATAATGAGGTCCAGCTGGTGCTATTGGTGGGATCGAGGGTGTCTCCAAGATACTTGATGTATATCCTTGCACTTGAAGAAAGTGTTGGTCACACACAAGCCTCGTGAGCAGCACAATTCCAGAAGCCTTTGTCCATTTTCATTTAACTTTCCTCTTCCAAATAGTCCAAGGCAGGTATCATTAGTTAAATTAGTCCCATTAGTTAAATGGTATCATTAGAACCCCAAACAACCACGAGATTATGAGATAATAATAAAAAATTTAAGAGATGGGCAAGATCAATTAATTTTCTCAGTAACTTGCGCCAAAACTAATTTTAATGTAGCTAATATAGTGTAAAAACGTATTTAGGGGCTCATGTACCAATTCAGTTCAATATGTTAATTTTAAAAAACCTGCTCATTTTAATTTCATTTCAACATGATATATTGCGCAAGATCGTTAAAAAGTGAATGAGAGAAATATCTTACAAAATACAAAAAAATAAAAGAAAAGAAAAATTAAGAAAATGTAAAGTTCAGTGCCCTGTTACCTTTTAATATGGGCTATGAAATTTTGTATACACATTTTGGTTAATATCCCTTCATATTTACAGTAGCTAACGCATAATAACGCTAATATTAGCAAAAAATGTTTATTTTTTGGTGACAGTGCCCATTCACTGTAAAATGTAACATTTAAAACACATTTCATTTTTAATCTGAACAATTTGTAATTTTTTTGTCGAGATAATTAATAATCGAATAGGAAATAAAAACGATTACGTTTAAGAAAAAAAAGGCATTTAGTGCCCCCGGCCGCGAAGGAATGATCATTAAGAGTTTAGTGTCCTATAGTATTTTAATATTGGGTGTAAAATGTTTATTTACTATTAAGATCCATCAATTTGCACAGTAGCTAACTCTTAAATATTTTTATAGCTCATGTAAGCAAAAATTGACATTATGGGCACACGATGCCCCATGAATATTAAATATAGAAAATAATGTTGCCAGTAATTATCCAGGGACCGTACTAAACTGTCTCCAAAAGTTTCATGATGATCGGATGCATGGTTTATAAAGGACATGCACACACAGAGACAGATACTTTAAAGGATACCTGACCCAATTGGTGTAAGATGTAAATTTCGAAACATTTGTTCATTTCAATTTCGATCATATTTAATGTATTATCGATATTTGTCGAGACAATGGCACATAATGGGGAATACAATTTTAAAAATTTACGAAAAAAGAATCAAGGTCACCGGCCCTAAGGGATAAACATTAGAAATTGTATCCTAGGGCGTCCCCGAGTCCCACCCAGCTCCAAATGGGTAAAAGCGGCGGGGTAATGCGTGGAACTCTTAGCCGTGGCATGTGAACGCTGCATCACTTGCCAAAAAAAAAAAAACAACTGCTGCCTTGCATATGGCCTTGGCTGACCAAAGGCTATTGAAGAAAATCCAGAAAATAGAGCAGGCTGAAGTGGGAGACTACGGGCCAATTGGCGCAAAACTCCTTACACGCAAATACTCAATATTCAATATTAAGAACGAAGAAGAAGAAGTATCCAATGTCCTATAGAATTTATACATGGGCTATCAAGTTATTTTACACTAAGTTTGGTTACGATCGAACCATTGTCCCTTGTTGTCAATGCTTAAACAATTTGTATATATCTGATATAGCCACGAATAACGTCTTTAACACTTAACGAAAATAAAGATTTTGACCCCCATCCCTAAAGCAATTAACATTAGAAGGTTTAAACCGTTTTGTATTTTATTATGGGCTATAAAGTATGTATGTATTATGTTTGGTCAAGATTCAAGCATTTTTCATGTAGCTAACGCTTAAACTAATTTGTATATAACTAATATAATATAAAAGGAAAAAAGTGGGGCTCAGGGCCACCACAAGTGTCAATGTTCAAATTTATTTTTCACCTAAAAAATTCCGTAAGAGCAAACAACAATTTCCTAAAGTTTCATCGTGATCAGATGAATGGTTTAGTCAACTTTAATGGACAAACATACATACATGCATTTATTTATATAAATATAGATTTCAAATACATAAGCAAAACATGACATTAAGGGTACCCTGGCCCAGTAGTTGCAAGATGTAAGTTTTGAAACATTTGTTAATCTCAATTATGTTCATATTTAATATATTAGCTACATTTGTTGAGACCATGTTACAAAATGGGAAATAACATATTAAACGTTTACGAAATGAGAATGAGGGCTCCGGCTGGAAGAGATGAACTTAAGGAAAAACTTACATACATTACTTTGTATATTATATAAATTGATTTTTTATGAACTTTTGTTCAAAATAAAGAGATTCGCTTTCATCCCTTTTGACGGGTGATACCCTAGTTAACTATATTTGCCGTGTATTTAATTTAAAAATATTTTTAATAAGTTATGTTTTGATATCTTTTAGTAATTTTTGTACCTAAATGTATGCATGCGTTTTTTTCCTAATAATTTTAATAACTCTCTCAAGACATGGAGTATACAAGTGTTAATTAAATGACAAATCGAATTTAACCATCATAATTGTTTGCTTTTTTCATTAAAAATTGTTGTATTTAATTCTCCAACAGGGCTGGTATCATTATGTTCATAGAATAAGTCCCAACAGCCCAATGAATACTGGTGTTCTTCTTCGAACGGTTTACACTGTCTGCCCACATTGCAACCAGAACCAAGAAAATGTTTACACAGGTTAATTTGAGAACAAAAGAATACATTTATTGAAACATTACATTTAAAAATTCTCAGATAACTTAATTATTATATTTCTCAATAATAAAAAATGTTTATTCTTTGTCCCATTTATTAATTTTTTTCAGGTGGAATATTTCATCTAAACAAAGGAGACATCATGAAAGTTTGTCTTTCTGGTTTAGATATAGCAGATTTTACTGATACATCCAGCTTCTTTGGGATGTTTTTGATATTTAGTGATGATGGAGAACGTTAACTGAAGAATCAGTTTTTATGTGCGCTATTAACCATGATAGCAAGTCCTTGGATGTTAATTATAAAATTCATTTTTAAATTATTTTATTAATGTATGTAGGCATACTACCATAAAATTTGTATTATAATCTTACCCATGCAAACATTTATCCATATTTTTTATCACACATGTTAATCTTAGTAGTTGTAATATTTACTTATTAGACTTAAAATAATTGTATTCTCATTAATAGAATTATCAAAAGTTAATCTTTACCGCTCCATCATCCAAGTAGTGAAATTTCGCTCTGTTACCTGTGATAACATGTCTAAAATGTTCATACGCACGGTGACCAAACTGCGGCTCACGAGCTCTTCTGTTTTCACTTTTTAGCTCGCAAACAAAATATCGAATAAAACTGTTCCTTTAATAAAAATAGGCTCAATACTAGCAAAATGCCAGTGCTATGAAGCGGAAAGTTAGTATTTCAGTGAGCGCAGATTACACGTTTAACACCAATTCAAGGCACCCATTGATTTCAATTTTGATCATAATGGATATATTTGTTTGCAAATATTTGTATTAAAAGATCCTCTGAAATCGATTGGCTAAAATTTCTTAAACGTTTACGAAAAATAGATTAGGGCTCCAAGAAATGGAAAAAAATATTGTGATGCTTTTTACCACGTTTATATTAGTTTGCCGTCTTGTCTGGATTTCCGGGGCAAAAATTGAATTCCTTATTTGAACCACTTCTGATCATCCAATTTTGATGAAATTTTGCATGCATACTTGATTCACATGACAATTTAATATTTCATTAATTATAGTACTCAATTCTACTTAAATGAAAACTAAAAAGTATAAAATAAAAATATTTAAAAACAAGTTTTAAAGATACCACGTTTTGTGAACTAAAAAGAAGAAAATAAACTAAAAACGTGGGGCGCATTCGGCTGAAATTAAATGAAGTATCATATATAGACTGTGGAGGAATTTGAAAGTTTAATGTAAAAGCATTAATAGACCAAATTTCAGCCGAATGCGCCCCACGTTTTTAGTTTATTTTCTTCTTTTTAGTTCACAAAACGTGGTATCTTTAAAACTTGTTTTTAAATATTTTTTAGTATTTTAATATAGGCCATCAATTTTCGATATTATACGTTTTGGCAAGATTCATTTACACAGTATCCCAGAATTAAATATATAATATAAGGTTAAAAAAACACACTAAATTTCAGCCTGCGAACCCCTGTTAATCATAATTTAGATATATTTTTCCCAGTTACCATCTTGGAAGTGTGCCCAACTGACTAAAGTTTCGTGCTTCTACTTACAAGGGATGTTGGAGAATTAGTATTTAGTCATTTATTTAAGCACAAATAAGGAAGAATTAAATTTTTGCCACCAGGCACACAATGAGCGGGAATTGTAAAATTATTTTTCACCATTTATCATTGTATAGTGTTGTCAAAATTTTTCTAAATTTGCATGCTCCGACATATGCGGGAGATTGGAAATATAATGATGAATCAATTTGTATATGAGGAAAAAAACCTACATTTTTGCCCCCGACCCATCAATCGGTAATATTTGTTTCGACTATTACCATTGCGAGAGTTTACACGACTACCTCCCAAAGTTTTATTTTTCTATCTACATGGGAGTTTTAAGATTTAATGAGGAATCTGTTTTATAAAGCTCATATAAGTGAAAAAATTACGTATTGGCTTCATCCCCAGGGGAGCAATAATTTTTTTGCCCGTTACCATCGCGAGAGTTTACTCAGCAATTTTTCAAAGTTTCATGCTTCTACCTGCACAGAAACCTGGAGAATTAAGGATGAGTAAGTTTTTATATTTCTCATATAAGGAAAGAACTACATTTCGGCCCTGACTGCCGGTTAGTGGGAATTTTAAAATTCATTTTCGCCAATTATCGTTGCGAGAGGTCACTCAAAATCGATCCAAATTTCATGTTTCTACCTAAACGTCAAATTAGAGAATTGGTGATAAGTCAGTCAGTGAGGGCTTTTTGCTTTTATCAATATACTAGCAATTTACCCGTGCTTTGAAGCGGTAAATTAAGTTTTCATAAGCGTAATATTTTTTCAAAACACATATTGATTTTAATCTGAATCATGATGGATACACTAAATATATAAATTAAACCGTCTTGTCTGTCTATCATTGTCCAACGAAAAATAAGTAAAAAGGGATACAATTTCCCGTGATCCTATTAAGCTGATAATTCAAATATATTATCGTCTGTTACGAGATTTAATTTTGGAAAAAAATACAAAGAACCAAAAAATTAGAGAATTAGTAATTGCCAAGGTAAATATAAAGTCTTTTAACGAAAAAAAAAACAAGATTGTGTGCAACCGGTCTTCTAAGAGTAGGACTTTTAACTCTCAAAGGACGTAACATTGACTTTTCGATCAAATCTGGTCGACACTTTAATTTTAATTTTTTTTTTCACCTTTTCACATTTAAATGTTATTTTTAAAATTGTCCCTAAAAAATTGAATAAAAAATAAATAAAATAAATATCCCTTAGAGACCATGAAGGTCCATGGAAGCAGGTGAAGTAGCGTTCACATGTTTCATTGACCACTAACGATCATAGGATTGTGTGGTTAGCACAATGCTCCGGGGGCCTTGCCAGATCCGTGGTTTCGGACCCGCGACACGGGTTCTTGCTGCGGATCGGTAGTCCAGCTCGCTACAACATAGACCACCGCGCCACTAAAAAATTGAATAAAATTAGGAAAAATTACGATTTCAGACATGAATTCTTAATTTAAATTAAAAAAAACATTTAGCCCGACATTCGTGTTTTTTGTTTACCGGAACGCTATTCTCATTCGCCATTGTGATATTCTTGTTAATTTTACCGAGACGAGTCGGCCGCATTTTTTTGCAATTATGGCGAAATATTCATCATTTAGCAAAGAAATTGAGTTTATTCCTAGCTGGAAAGTTACTTCTATTGAATGGAATAAACAACAAAATATTTATACGGAGATTTTAATTATTTTCATCCATGGACAAGCTCACTATCGAAAGTAGGTGTTTTTCCTTTGTTCCAAAGCTCTCCCACGTTGTCAATTTTTTACCCCAAAAAAATAGTTTACTAAATCTATTGATTTATTAAGTAGATATGATACATCTATAAATGAAGGAAATTTATTTTAGCATGTATATTTGTCTTTCTTTTTATTTTATATGAAGTAAGTATTTTATTATTAATTTTTCCCCCAGTCCATAATAAATTACATTTGACTTTGTTTACGCTGGTTTAAGCTTATTATCAAGCAGAATGTGAAGAAATTTGTAAAATACTCTCCACCTTACAGTGTAACCAGCGTAAACAAAGTCAAATGTAATTTATCTTATCTAAGATAAATTACATTTGACTTTGTTTACGCTGGTTACACTGTAAGGTGGAGAGTATTTTACAAATTTCTTCACATTCTGCTTGATAATAAGCTTAAATCCATTCTAGAATTTCTTCATAATTGAATAGTTTACTATAGTTAATTAAGTTAAATTTGATAATTGCTTTTTACAAGCCTATTTCTAATTTTTATCCTAA
Organism: Radix auricularia; assembly: GCA_002072015.1. Lineage (NCBI taxonomy): Eukaryota > Metazoa > Mollusca > Gastropoda > Lymnaeidae > Radix > Radix auricularia. Next base: position 486,669 of record MUZC01000888.1, read on the forward strand.
TATTTTTATTTCACAGATACAGTCATAGTTATGGAGATTAGGACCTTAGACCACCCTAAGCCTTTTCCTGATTACAGGCCTAAACAACCACTCATTGTCCATGTACCTGGGTTGACTTATGGTGTCCCTTTTGCTGAATCAACTATCAGAGATTACGGGAAGAAATTTAGACTTCTCTTCCATGTTATAAGTTGCTATTCGCAGACTGACCGCTGGAGACGCTTCGAAGCTATGCCTATATAATTGTTGCTACCATGCACCTGCCTAATCAACAATGTTCAGAAACTCAATTTCATCTTATCATGGATATACTAAGGAACATGTGATTTGTGCAATTTGATAATGTAATGAACTATTTCTATTCAAATGGTTATGTGCAAGACAGTTACAATTTTAGAATTTAAATTTTATATTTCTGACATGTTCAAAAAGGAATATTGAGATAAATAAAGAAATCAGGGAAGTGATATATATATGTTAATTATGTTCCAATGGTTTTAGATGAAAGTGAATGAAACTATATCTTTCTAGACCCAACATTTTAACTGAGGAAAGAACAATACCGATAAGAAAGATTTGATTAGACAAATATGTTCAGCTAACCACTCGTAACTGTGTATACACTCATAACCGACTAACATTTTACAAAGTAAGAATGAAAAAAAAATTACTATTACTATTAACTTATTTAAAGAATATGAACAAAGAACTGTTCACTAAAGTGTGGTTTAAATTAAATTATATTATTTGTTTTTGTTATGTGCAGAGAAATTGTCTCATTCCATGGTATAATAAATAGTTTTCCATATTTTTATCAAATGAAAGACGATTTTTAGGATAATAATGGTTATAAGTATATAATATTTTAATATATTCTAGCAATAAAGTTTTAGTTATACAATTATTCTATTGTAAAAATTATAATTTTTGTAATAAAGGAAAAAATGGCTCTATTTTATGAACGTAAGGATACTTTTTTTAAAAAGAGCCTAAATTTTTGCTTTGAATTTTTTATATGTCATACAGAAATGGACACTGTTGATGGCTATAATAAAATTTTTATGCTTGCTACAAACACTTTTTTTCCTTCATACAGCTTGTAACGTGTTGTAATTTTCTGTACAAATTTTAAATGAAACGAAATTCATTAAAAATTGCATTTAAAGCTACATTACCACAATAGACTAAAATTTACTATCAATAGATAGATTATTCAATTGTGAACTCAAATATGCATAATATTACATTATTCGTGGTTTTATTCATGTTAAAAAAATTAATTCCTGTAACTACCTAAATCAGGTGGGAAAAAAGTGGGAAAACCCAAGAATATTTGAGAGTTAAAACACTTTTTTCTCCGATATTATTTGGGAACTGTGCAAACTAGCTACAAATGGTTTAATTGTTTACCCATACGGAGATAGTGATTAGTCGGTTTTTATTATAATTAAAAAAAACTATATTTTGGCCCCCGGCCCCAAGTAAGGTATATTTTAAATAATTTTTTACCCCCTGCCATTGCGGAAGTTTACATAACGAACCTTCCACTCACTCTCGTTTCATTTTTCTACCTAATCAGTAAATAGTAGAATTAGAGATTTTCAATTTTTATGGACCTAATAAAAGAAAAACAATTTCTGGGTCCCCGCCCCTAGTTAGTGATAATTTAAACATTTTTTTCACCTGTTACCATCGCGAGAATGTACTTAAAATCTTCCCAAAGTTTCCTTTTATCACCTACATGGGAAGTAGGATAATTAGTGACTTTAATCTTTTATAACGCTCGTTTCAGGATAAAGAGATAGTTGTGCCCAAGGCTCCCCATTAGTGGACATTGTAAAAACATTAACAAGTTATCATTGTGCGATTTACTCAATAACTTCCCGAAGTTTTATGCTCTTACCTACACAGGAAGTTGTAGATTTAATGATGAGTCTGTTTAATATCATTCATGTAAGGTTCAAAAACTTCATTTGGTTCCCCGGCACCATTGAGTTTTAATTTTATTTTACCGTCGCGGGAGTGTAGTTAACAAGTTTCATGCTTTTACCAACATGGGAATTTTCAAAATAAGACATGAGCCAGTTTTTATAAAAGTAATTAAAAGAAGAGAAAAAAAAACTTGTTTAGGCTCCCCGACTCTGAATAAGTAGGCATTTTAAAATTCTTTTTCGCAAATATTGTTGTAAGAGAGTACTCAACAACTCGCAATATTTCATGCTTCTACCTACCCGCGAACTTGGAGAATTAATGATTTTCAAAGTTATAGTAGCTTATTTTAATTGATAACTATGCGTTAGAAATTTATACTGATTTTAAAATATTTTTATTGTTAATATTAAGTTAAACTAAAACTTGTAATATGTTACTTACAATTATGGATTCTATTTTAAAAAAGTTTTTAAAAAATAATAATTTTAATTGTAATAAATTTTCAATTTAATCGTTTTTACAACTCATTGGACCTTTATTAACATGCCTTGAAATAACAGATGAGAAATGAGACATACCAATAATTTACATTGTTAAAATAACGTTTTTTTTCCATCGAATGCAAAACTTTAATTTTACTTTTTGTGTTGCTTTTAAATAACAAATTTTAGTTCGGAATTTTGTTATTTAATTACTGTCTTTAAGACAAGAGATATAACCCAATAAAACACTTAATTATCTGGTTTTTTTTTATTACCTTGAAATTTTCAGTTAAATGACGTCATACATACTTATTCTTAGCTTGAATAAAAATTAATGATTAATTAATCGGTAATGTTTCGAAAGTTAATGATTAAATATAAATAAATCACTTATATATATATATATATATATATACATTCATTAATATATTTTTAACATTTTAATCTGTTTACATTTAATTTATATACATATATTGATTGAAAATATACGTCATACATTTTTATTTAATATCAAATAAACATCTAAGTTCATTTTTAAATTTCATTTTTTATAATTAATTGTTTAACTTATTTTTTTATAATCAACAAAACGACCTTTAAGTTTTTTTGTTTTTTTTTAAATTATATTTTTAAAACATCAGGATACGTTTTTAATAATGTTGACTGTGATTGATTCTGACGTTTTGGTGCAATTATCTTTATAATAAAAACAGCTATTGACAGAATGGGTGAATAGTTTAAAAAATGGGTAACACGTTGTTAAAAAGTAAAATATATAGTTAAAATATGAAAATAGTTTAAATATAAAAGTTTTAAAAATTCAATGCAATACATAATTAAATGAATATATATCAAAATAAACGGTAACTCGACTTCAGTTCTATATAGAAAAATGAGATAGGCATTTTTAGAAAAATTGGAGCAAATCTTTAAAAATGATTTTTGTTTTTGAGTTTTATGACAATATTTAAATTTTTTGGCAAAGTACCTACAAGGTTAGTTGAGATAATATCTTTCTAAACAAGTTGTTAATTATTCAAATGTTGGAATAATTGTAAAGTTACCATTATTTGCCAAACAGATCACATCTATATATATAAATCTCATCATGGTCCAACCATGCCGACACCAAGAAACTAGCAAGTAGCAAGATGTCTGACCTAAAGGAGACAAACAATTCATTGAATTGATATCAATTACTATGTTATTTCAGGACAATAACATAACATGTATTTTGTAGTGAAATTTTTAATGCATTCACCTAGCACGTGGAGGTCGCTGGTTCAATCCCAGTCTAAGACATTACATTTTTAATCTTTAAAAATGTTTGTGTTTGTGCCCGTTCATTTACCACTTTCTTTTCGAACATGGGGCCATCCATATATTACGTACGCAAAAGTCGTATTTTTCGTAACTACCCCCCCTTGCACTCCGTACATTTTCAGACCCCCCCCCCAATGCGTACGTACAAATTCGCTTCCTTCCCCCCCCCCAACTGGTTGAAAAATTACTTTTAAGCCAGAGTCAAAATATATTGGTTTTACTCTTTAGGACAGTCCATAAATGACGTCACGCGCCTTAGGGGTGAGGGTCAAGTATTTGTGACGATGTGTGAAGGGGGTAAGGGGGTGTTTAAGAAATATGACGTCACATCAAAATACGCAACTTTAAATAGAAGTTCCTCGAAAATATTTGATAGCTTCAATTTCTTTAATGACGTCTTTGATGGCTTCACACGTGTTAACGATAATAGTGTGCAGGCTTACTAAATACATATTTAAATGATATAAAGTAATTTGCAACATTCTAATTTTCAATAAGAAAATAAGGGTTTTTGGTAGGGTTGGTGGGAGGTCAAAGCTTTTTGACGTCGTATTTGTCTAAGTTTTTGTGACGATGTTTGACAAGCGCGGTTGGGGGTCAAAATAGGCAAAAATTGCTGACGTCATTTATGGTTGGCCCCTTTAAAGTATTTTTGTAACATTGTGTTTTTCATGTTGAAATCATTGAAGAAATAAAATAGAAAATTGAAATTTTATTGTTTTCAACACTGCAAGAAGGTTCCATCCATACATGACATCACGCGCCTGGGGGTGGGGTAGAGAAAGTTCACGCATTTGTGACGTTGTGAGAAGGGGGGGAGAGGTGGTGTTTAGGAAATCAAAATCACATCAAAGTTTTCTACTGTAAATAATAGTTTCTCTTGATTGTTTACAATTCATTTAGTTACATTTTCAACGGTTTCACACGTGTTCGATATTAAAGTGCAGACTTACGCCAAACACATATTATTTCAATGACAAAAATGTAATTTGAAACTTTATTTATGGAAAAGAAGTAAACAAAACTAAAGATGAAAATTACTTAGAAGTTATAATAAATAAGAAACTGTCTTGGAATACTTAGGAGTCATAATAAATGAGAAATTATCTTGGAATCCCCATGTCAATGAAGTCATTAAGAAATTAAACAAAACCTTAGGCTGTATAAAAAGAAAATTTTACAAATGTAACAAAGATATAAAACTAAAATGCTACTTCACACTGGTAAGACCTATACTAGAATATGCATCTTCTGCATGGGACCCATCCACCAGAGAAAATATTGATAAGTTAGAACTAGTCCAAAAAAGAGCTGCCAGATTCATTACATGAGAATATTCAAAACTGACAAGAGTAACACCATTAGTTAAATCATTAAAGTTTGAAACACTAGAGGAGAGAAGAACCAAGAGTAAATTAGTAATTATACATAAAGCAATTAATTCTAATTTAGAAATACAACACAAAGAAAACTTAATACAACCCTCAGATAGCTATAAAGATGAAAACACCTTTCTTATTCCATATGCAAGAATAAACACATACAAGTTTTCTTTCTTTACGTCTGGTATTTGGCCGTGGATGGGTTGCCGGAAGAAACCAGGAAAGCCAACACTTTATCATCATTTAACACTCTAGTTGGAATGCAGGACTAAACACAAACCATAGAAATGTGTAATACGCAATAATCTTTGTTACAGAATAAGATAAGGTAACTTTCAATAAGCTTTCAGGGGGCGTGGCGTATCAGTCAAAGCTTTGTGACGTCAAATTAGAGAGCAGGGTAAGTTTTTTTAAGAGGACGAAAAAGGGGGGGGGGGGTTAAATCTTCAAAATCACGTGACGTCATTCATGTACGGCCAAAACACTTATAAAATATAAAAATATAAGCAGTGAAATTCCGATGCTGTTATGTTTATATAACGGCTGAGACAACGATAGGTGAATGAAAATCTTCTACTAATTTAAAGAAATGGAATTATAAATCAAACGGATATATGTTAGCAATGTGTGAACGTTTCAATAATTTAAAGTTCAGAATTTCCTTTGCATTAAATTATGAAACATTATTGCACATAAGTCTTGACTCAGTCAGTCACGGATGCCATTTGCAGCTTGAGCGGTTTACATGACTAGGCTTATGTATTATGCAAATTAATTTTTGTTTGCTTACGTACCCCTTCAGTGGAGACCCCCCACCCCCAATTGTACGCATTCATACGCAAAATGCCATTTTTCGCAGACCCCTTCCCCCTGCTTGCGTATGTAATATATAAATTGCCCCAATGACTTCGCAACACGGCTGTTATTTCGCGTTGTTCTGATTTCTTCTTGATATATAACTTTTGTCTGTCCCCCCCCCCTTAACTTCTTTGCACTATTTATGAGCAACTCAGCGGCGTATACTATGACGCGGGAATATAGTTAGAACATCTAAGGAACTGACACAATACTTTGTTCTCAAAAGTTACGGGGAAAGAAACACAGAGAGGAATGGGAAAAAAAATTTAGATCAAAAAATTGTAATTGCTCAATTGCATCTGCTTCCTTGTCCAGCCAAGCATTTATTAATACCACCCATATTCTTTTCTCCATCAACAGTCAAGGAAGTGAAGTTAGTCCAGTCCAAATTATAATCAACAAATCTTTTGTGCGATTCATTGAATGTATCTTCTCCGTTACCTGTGCCAAACATGCTATGTAGAGACGACAGCTCTTGTGTTATTTTCATGTCTTTACCCCCACCTCTAATGAACAAAAGCAGTTGAGAGGTGGAACAGGTGTCCAGCGATTCATCAATTGTAATTGAAAAATGGTGAAATTTGCTTGCATTTTTACACGCTTTCATTTCGCTACTTGAGTCTCAATAATTTCACCCAAGTATCAATGGTTGATTTAGCTATAAGGCAGGGGGGCGGCTTGCCTCCACGCCCCTGTTGGGTCTAAAAATTCCCCCCCCCCCAATCGATGAACACTAAAAAGGTGATCACCAAGCTTCTAATCAACACTACATTGCAATAAAACAATATTTTCTTGCTTAATATCTTATTTCAAAATTATAATGTCTGGTTTGGTCAGACAGGAGAGTCGCCAAGTGGAAATCAATAGAGAAGTATTGAAATGATTGATAGACATGAGGTTTGTCTTAGCAAAACAAGGTTTGACATTTCGAGGACACATAGAACATTCTTGATTTAGTGATGGTAGTCAAAGAAATACTGGGAATTTTCGTGAAATGTCATCTTTATTAGTCAAATACGATTCCACTTTAGACAGTCATCTAATGTTTGAAAAATGAACTTAATTTAAGCCATGATATGCAAATTGGTTAATTTAATCACTTGCATTTTAATTATCGGTGATAATTGACTATGAAGTAAATTCTGCACAAATATTTTCTTTAGTTATTGATTAAACTATTGCTATATCTAAAATTGATCAGATGTCCATTTCTTTCGTTAAGTTTTAATATCAGGACATGTTTTGGAAATATTTATTGGCTTTTATACAGCCCTGGATTAACAGTTAGGCAAACAAGGCATGCGCCTAGGGCACCAGGCATTTGGGGACACCACAAGTCCTTAAGAAAAATATGTTTATTGTCTCAGTAGCCATCCGTAATATACATCCCATTAGCAAATTTCAAATGTAAAAACGAGTCGCACATTATTCTTAAGTCTCAATCTCAGATTATAAAAGCGTTATAATTTTTAAAAGTTTAAAAGAAGACCAGTCACAGAAGGGCGACACCATAAGAGAGGCAGAAAACATAGCAAAGAAGATGCAGGAATTAGAATTGTCTCGCATGCTTGTCTTATGGTAAGCGTTTTTTACAGCGTCAGTCAAGCTCTAAAAAATGAAAACGTAACCTGAATCTAGGAATAACTTCGAAAGCTTTGAAGAAGCTGCAAACGAAATAACACTAGGTCAACTTTGACCGGTAATCGTAAAAGAAAATGTTCCTTGATGGCGATGCCCCTGAGGTATCTCTGATTGTCAGAGAAAAATTTCATAAGTACACTCTTTATGCCTTCTTGACACACTTGAGCCAAAGATGAGTAGACCAGAATGGGTATATAATGATATAGCAGTTCAATTTTTTTGTTTGGTCGTTGTACCATAAAATCTCATTGTTCAAGGACTAATAAACGCTTATCTTGAAGATCTGTACAATAAATTACATACTGAACTACGAAAGTTCCACTCATATATTCGTAAAAAGTTTATTGCATCAAAATCTTCATAAAACACGTCCAGTCATGCAGAATTATCAGCTCTTGTATTTTCCTGAGAACACTTTGCGTCAGATGAAAATAGCAGCCAGTTATTCTTGCTTGAGGAAAAGCACCTCGTAGAGCATTCATTGCTGCCATTTCAAAATCTGTGAGAATGACCTCAGGTTCTGCTTGTGGCATAAAATTTCTCAAGATGGTCATCAATCTATGATAAGTTGCCTGTGTCTTATCAGGCAATAAACAGTAAAGAGCAGCTGGGTTCACGCCCTCTACAAAGACAAAGTGAAAGGTATATAGCTGATAAAATATCGTTGGCACAACTTTAAATGTGCCATCACATAGCCACAGCTTGGAGCGCATCATTGCGTCTAAAACCACACGATCACCCATAACAATAATCCTTGAATTGCATGAAACAGAACGTGAATCATAGAGAACTAAGTGACTAAACATTTCTGGTATTTCAAAGTTAGTATCACGGGGTATTGGTGGTAATATCAGACCACCATCTCTTTCACTTGAAATTTTTGCTCTGTAACGCCTCAGCGCACGATTGATTGTGTTCTTTTTCGGTAGTGCCATCATCACATGATCAGGTAAGTTGGAAGTCACAACACCTTGACTGGTTGAAGGTCGTGCAAGGGTTTCATTCATTAGTTCTTTCATTTCCCCTACAGCTTTACGAGCCATTGACGTGGACAGATTTCCTTCATGAGTATGATCGTCAAATGTGTGTAAAAGCCTGTCATTCAGCGTCTTTACTCTGGCTCGACACTTCAATGACGTAAACTTGCAACACCTCCAATGTATTTCATTTTTTTTTGTTTTTCTTATCAAACCAGTATTCATAGTTAGCAAGAATTAAGGATTTTCTCCCTCGTTTCGTCAATCCATATTCCAAAGTATTTTCCATTTTCACACACGTAAATTTCTGAAAAACTGATGTTCAGCAACAAATGTTGAGGAACTAATGTTGAGCAACTAATGTTCCTCTTTTATAGTACCCCTAAATGCGATGGTAGAAAAGTTCTTCCAAGCCTATCCAACTCCACCCCTACCCCATACTATGTAATCGGACAATAAAAGGGCCATGTGGTCAGAAAACGGTATGTACATTCTAATCCGCCACACTCCCTATATTTACCTTTCCCATAATTCTCGCCAGCACACAATGTCCTGTGGTCGCCACTTAGTCTGGTCTTCGCAACATACCGCTATGTGCCGGCCAACTTACAGTCCCTGGTCTCGGTAGACTTCTCTTGATCTCTCCACCCCAATCAAAGTCACGATGTAATCGGACAATAAAAATGGCTTGTGGTCAGAGGGTTCTATGTAAAGGTCACTACATTCTCTAAGCCCCTACTCCCAGTATTAATTTCCACATAACGCTCGCCAAAAAACTAGGTATAACTATAACTTATAGGTCACTACTCCCTACACTCCTATCGCAAACATCTTTTTTTTTTTGCTTTTTTAAATGTGTAATATATTTATATTTTATATATACATATATTTGTCAGTCTTTTAAAGGTTTTCACAGTTATGAAAATAAATGATTTTTTTCCCTTATACAGGGTGACGTCATGTTGAATGGCGAATATCCAGGACGTTAAAACCATTACAAACCCATGACCTTTGGATTTACTTCTGTTTCTTGTGTACGTTAACACCTATAGACTTGCCTGGCAGAAAAACTGATTTTAATAAGACTTACAAAGTTATCTAGAGTAAATAAATTTCAATATTTAATATGCCGCATAGCCAGTGGCGTAGCTAGGGGGGGCGGTGGGGGCGACCCGCCCCGGGCGGCACGCGTTTTAAGGGCGGCACTTGTGGGCATTTGAAAAGTACTGCCATTTCCGAAAACCCCCATTTTCTTTTGAAAAGGGAAAGCCCGGGTGAAAGAAAAATATTCGTACTTTCGAGTCTTAATTAACGGATTCGTAAAACATTTGCTCGATTACATACGATTACATACTAGTTGTTATTACTAACACATAATCGTTCAGTAATTTATAATCCCTCAAAAGCGGTATCGATTTGTTTGGAAAATTAAGTGTTATACGTCACAGACACCGCTTTGAAAAGAAAACAACACACTCACACATACACACTCAAAACAAAACACACCACCACTGGGTTGAATATACTATTAATATCGCCACGACATTTATTGCGTGGATTTTCGACATGCGCAGAATGATGCGTGAACAAGTACCTACACGGCATTGTGGTTCAAATTTTGTTGTTAAATTTCATTGATGAGTAATTATCTAGCTGTTTCAGTTCTCACAAAATATTCTAGGGTAAGTTGTTGTTTTTTT
>MUZC01000888.1:497074-507365 GCA_002072015.1 Radix auricularia
TTATTTTATACATTGTACTATTTTTAATAATTAAAAATAACATCTCATTCTATTTTTAATTTTTAAGACATATTAATATAAAACTATATTATTTCTTCAATCATACTATCATTTTAAAAAACCGTTAAACATAACTATTTCCTACTGTTTTTATTTTTAAAGAGATAATATTAAACTTCAACTATTTATTTTTAATTAATAAAGAATTAAAAATGAATTTTTAAAAACCAAAACATTTCACGCCTTAAAGAGAAAGGGGTCGAATCGTCCGGGATCGAAACACCCTAGGGTCGAAACGTCCTGGGGTCGAAGTGTCCGGGGTCAAATCGACCGGGGTCGAATCGTCCGGGGTAGAACCGTCCGGGGTCGAACCGACCGGGGTCGAAACGCCCTGGCGTCGAAACGTCCTGGCGTCGAACTGGCAGGGTCGAACCGTCCGGCGTCGAATCGTCCGGGGTCGAAGTGTCCGTAATTTATAAAAAGTATATAACGTAAATGAGTATGCATGTATTATGTAGATTTAGGTATTTTCACTAGTGTAATAACTACAATACTTATTTTTCATATAAAACTGAAACCTCTTACATTTTAAGGACAAATGTATCAGTAGCAACAATTTTTTTTTTAATTAACAAAAAGTTCACCCACCTTTCTATTTCCATTTGTTCATATATAACGCTCGATGACTAGCCGTAATGCGCGCCCAGACAGCACTCCCTTTCGTTATGAAATCATAGAAAGTAGAAACTCTTCATTTATTCAAGGAAGCCTTAGTCGAATTTCGGAAGCGGCGGTGTTCACTTTCGCTAGTGTTATTCATGAAGTTTAGTGGTAAACTACATGTAAAAATAGTATTTTTAAATATATATTTTAAAGGGCTCAGGTCTCAAGTATTATATACTTCAATACATATCCCGGTACAATTGTTTTAATCCAATATATTAAAATAATTTAAATTATAGCTACGTATTTTTTATTGCTATGGTACATCACAAAATTTGGGAGCCCTTGAATTACAGCGATTTAACCGATATCTCACTATAATGTAATGCACCTGAATGGGATCGAACTGTATTAAGGGTTGTACTACATACAATAGTTTTCTTATTTAAGTATAGACTTGTATTAACAAGATGTGCAGGATACCACACTGGTTGACTGAAGAGAAACAGTAAGTTAGTAACTAAATTACTGACATTTACCAGACAGTCGTGAATGCATTTTATGGTGAGTCATTAGCATCAAAATCGTCAGCATTTGAGCAAATTTAAGTTGGGATCTTAGATCAAAGCAGGTGGTTTAATTAAGACGGAGAAAAACCAGGACACAAGCCATTTTTCAGGAAAGTCACCCGGATGCTCGGACAAGGGCAAAAAAGATGACATGTTCAAGGAAACCCGGAAGTTTTGTAATCCTTATAAATAGAACATTGAACTATCGGTCGAGACAAGTTAATTTTACTTATCTAACCCTCTCTCTCCTCCCTAAACTCCTGTCCCACTTTACGTAAACAAAACAACAACTTGTCTATTGATGTTAATTTTTTAAAACAATAACTTTTCAGTAGGTCAATGATTTTCAAAGTAATAACAAAAAGAAATGAAAGTTTCTGTTTAAAAAAAATGTGGACCGAAACAAAGGATTGAAGATAATTTTAGCTTGATTCAAATGTTACGAGTTTAAAGGCGCGATTCGTTTGTAAATATTTGGTGATGTAAACTGTCTTCACCCGCCACAGATGTCGCCATGCTAAATGACGCAACTAGGAGCCACTAAATCAAATTAGAAACTCGCGCCCTTTTCATTCGCTTGCATTTCTTGTGCTCGTTAACTTATTTTGAAAAAGACGTACACAGTTGTCAGTATTTTAAGTTAAACGGAATAGTTGATCGCCGACTCGCGAACATTGAAAGCTGCTAGGCCCGTATGATCTGATTGAAAGTTACGATTTGTTGAAATTTTGTTGGAATGTTGAGTTTACTAAAGTTTCTAGTTAAGAAGCATAACGATTCAAAAGTAAGAAATATGGTTGGGCATTAAACATATTGTCATTTATATGGTTATTACGATATGAATGTTTATTTAATTAATATATGTATGTTATTATCTCCATGAAAAGCGCTGTGAGCCCGGCTACATGCTGGGATACAGCGCTATTTAAATTATCAATTTATTATTATTATTATTATTAAGTTCACAGTAGTATGTTACAGGAAGCATACCGTTGGCTACTTGTGAAATAAGTAGCATGGATTGTTGCTAAGTATTATTGTATAACCGTCATGACGTGTAAACAGGTACCAGTTAAAAATTTTCACAAATAAATGGGCAGCTTTTTTCAATACGATTTAAAGCCCTAACCGTTATAAATTATTAAGCATAATTATAATGAAATTTACAACAACAAAAATTGTTATAGCTTAAAAATTATAAATTAAATTTACAACCAAATAATTGGATTAATAATGACTAATAAATGGCAGGTTCATAAACTATAGTGTCAATGTTCGTCAAACAGAACGAGTTTTATGACTGTTGTTTATTTGCCTATGTATATTGACAATGTCAATGTCAAAACAATTAGGATATAATGTTTTTATTTGAAACATTATATTTATATGAATAATTAAAACAACTTTTTGCACTTTTAGATAACTTCAATGTTGTTAAACTTTACGTTAAGCTTCCATACAATTAATAGGGTTATATTTTTGATGGTGCAATGCATCAAATTGTAAAAATTCTGCGGCTGAGGATTAAAAGATCCGTAATCTAAGTTATCAAGTTGTGAATGAAATAAAAGTTGAAGCTTTCCTTTTGTTCATGTAGTTCCCCTAATTAGTTCTAAGATTTAATTAACAGACTTATGACATATTTCGAATCCAAATTTTGAATTAAGCTTAATTTGTGGGAAATGATTATTGTTTGATTAAAAGTAATGATATATTTGTAGCTCACTCCTAAATAAGGGGAAAAAAGATATTATTTTTAACTGAGCAACTCATTGGTTCAGCTTTGATACAAACACTAGTTGCCAGTGTTGAGTTGTGTGGCGTTGTATGATTGAAAATTTCACAAGAACAACTACATTACATTCAATTAGCTTAAAAGTAAAATATCATCACTTCTTAAAGGAGGAACCTTAAGAAAACTGATAATAATATTGTTTTTTAAAAAAAAGTTTTGTTATGTTTAATTCATGGCGTGAAATTCGTTAACGTGTCTTTACAACATGATTTTTCTAAACCAATTAGTCTATTATTCCTCTTACGGGTCCTAAATAGTCCCATAAAAGTTAAAACCTGTATGTTCCCTACAACCCCCTTTTACCATCAAATCGTGATACATTTTTAAAGTATTACCAGAACTTAGACAGTATGGGCCAGTCTTCACCCCTTGATAACTCATTATATTTGGCGAACAAGATTCTTGTTAGACATACAAATAAACATGTCGCAGTATTGATTAATGGAGTGGGCCATTAGTTCGGTTGCCTTTTAAGTTTTCTCTCTTTACGTGTTTTTATGAAAGTATTAGGTGATGATAGCGTAAACACATACCATTAAAAATAGATGTATTTCATTGTGGCTGAGTATTATTCCTATTAGAATTTTGGTTCGAAAAGAAAATCATAAAAAACAACAATTTAAATATAATCGTTTTTATACTTTTAACTGCTGGACGCTCCTTCTGAATGTCAATATATCATATATAGGTGAACAGCGATAAAGCTTTTTCATGTTATTGTACTGACGAAGGCATTAGCCGAAAGTCTACTGTTGTGTTTGTTTATAAATAAAGCTCAAATTATTGTTTTCTTGCACAATTTTTATTTCTTTGAAATTTAACAATTTTGAAAAAAAATTTAAACTTTAAATTACTTTGCAAATTAAAACGTGGACATAAAAAAAAAAGATCATCAATAACATTTTTAAGGCGCTGTACTTCTCCCTACATAATAATGATTTATTTCTTTACAGTAGCAGATCCATAAATGATACTTTCTCATTACATTGAGCATTTTTTGTTTGTAAATAGTTTGTCACAAATCGGTCTGATATGTAACTTAAATGAACATTAATTTTAACTAGCAAAACTAATGCCGAAGAACGTGAGCTACTTTCAAGTAATGATTTATTTCTTTGACCTGTACAATGCTTAAACCTGGCAAAGCTTAATAATTAAAAAAAAAATTTTTTTTAAAAACAACAAAAAACAAAAACATTGGAATTGCATTGATGGTCACCCGCTAAGATTTTTATTTCCTTTATTGAATTGTTGACACGCATATGTCGTCTTTAACGAAAAAAATTTTTAAAAATTAAGGGAAAATTAATTTTTAAAAATGTCACAGCCTGTCATTATAAGCTATAATCATTAGATATTTGTATTTTTTAAAAAAAATATTTGTACTTTAAAAATCGGTGGTCGGACACTTCAACACCGGACGATTCGACGCCGGACGGTTCGACCCTGCCAGTTCGACGCCAGGACGTTTCGACGCCAGGTCGTTTCGACCCCGGTCGGTTCGACCCCGGACGGTTCTACCCCGGACGATTCGACCCCGGTCGATTCGACCCCGGACACTTCGACCCCAGGACGTTTCGACCCTAGGGTGTTTCGACCCCGGACGATTCGACCCCTTTCTCTTTATGGCGTGAAATATTTTGGTTTTTAAAAATCCATTTTAATGCTTTTTTTAATTAAAAAACAATTAGTTTAAGATTAATATTATCTCTTTACAAATAAAAACAGTAGGAAATAGTTATTTTTTACGTTTATTTAATGATAGTATGATTGAAGAAATAATATAGTTTTATATTAATATCTCTTAGAAATTAAAAATAGAAAGAGATGCTATTTTTATTTAGTAATATAAAATAGTACAATATATAAAACAGTCTAATTTTTATTAATAGCTCTTAAAAATTAAAAATAGAATGAGATATTTTTAATAATTAAAAATTGTACAATATATAAAAGTCTAATATATATTAAAAAAGTAGGAAATATTATTTTGAGCATTTATTTTCTAATAGGAAAATGTAAAAAAGTATATACACTTAGAAAAAGTTGACATACATTGTGAATTCATGATTGTGATAAATGCGCCATTCCTCTCAGGTAGGTCAAGGCGTTGATGCGTGTGTATGTTTGCAATGATCGTTCGACACGTTTCTGCAGTTCCAAGCCTATCCAACTCCACCCCTCCCCCATCCTATGTAATCGGACAATAAAGGGGCCATGTGGTCAGAAAAAGGTATGTACATTCTAATCCGCCACACTCCCTATATTTACCTTTCCCATAACTCTCGCCAGCACACAATGTCCTGTGGTCGCCACTTAGTCTGGTCTTCGCAACATACCGCTATGTGCCGGCCAACTTACAGTCCCTGGTCTCGGTAGACTTCTCTTGATCTCTCCACCCCAATCAAAGTCACGATGTAATCGGACAATAAAAATGGCTTGTGGTCAGAGGGTTCTATGNAAATGCTCAAAATAATATTTCCTACTTTTTTAAATATATATTAGACTTTTATATATTGTACAATTTTTAATTATTAAAAATATCTCATTCTATTTTTAATTTTTAAGAGCTATTAATATAAATTAGACTATTTTATTTTATACATTGTACTATTTTTAATTATTAAAAATAACATATCATTCTATTTTTAATTTTTAAGACATATTAATATAAAACTATATTATTTGTTCAATCATACTATCATTTAAAAAAACCGTTAAACATAACTATTTCCTACTGTTTTTATTTTTAAAGAGATAATATTAAACTTCAACTATTTATTTTTAATTAAAAAAGAATTAAAAATGAATTTTTAAAAACCAAAACATTTCACGCCTTAAAGAAAAAGGGGTCGAATCGTCCGGGGTCGAAATACCCTAGGGTCGAAACGTCCTGGGGTCGAAGTGTCCGGGGTCGAATCGACCGGGGTCGAATCGTCCGGGGTAGAACCGTCCGGGGTCGAACCGACCGGGGTCGAAACGACCTGGCGTCGAAACGTCCTGGCGTCGAACTGGCAGGGTCGAACCGTCCGGCGTCGAATCGTCCGGTGTCGAAGTGTCCGTAATTCTTAAAAATCACCTGGCCCAAGGGACTACTTTTTAAAATGGTTTCTAAAATTTGGTTTACTTGAGTTCCAACCATAAATTATTATTAGTGTTGATATTTTAATTAATATTCCAAGCAAAATGAACCTTCGGATCTTTCTTTTAAGCAAATAAATACAAAATTATTGATTTTAAAACCTAAATTGATATTTTTTACCGTTTCTCCCTTTCCTTTTTTAAAAAATATTTTTATTTTTCTTTTAAAAAAATGTGTGTCTTTAAAAAATTTTTTTTTAAATTTAAACCCCTTTCAATTACTTTCTCTTAAGACCAAACATTGATATCAGTGTTCTCGAAACAAAAAATCGTACGTTTAAACATTACAGGATATGAAAAAGACTATATTTAGCCCTTGCGTAAGTATTAGAATGTTATCGTAACATTCTATGGCCTAATATAAAGTGTACGTAAATTACCATGCCACAAAAAACGTTATTGTTAAGCTCTCACACGTCATGGTTGCCAAAGTAGTAATTAAACAAAACTAAAAGCAATTATGTCAAAGAAAAGTATGTTGCCTAACACACCGGATAATAGAGACATAAAAAACAAACAATATATCTAATAATTGTAAGTGTTTTTAAAATTGAAAACAAAAAACATGCCTTCATCACAAAATATGTGAATTATAGTGTTTTAAAGAAAATGGCTAAAACAGATTAATGTATTAATACATTTTGCGATATTTATTTTTTAATAAATAGTTATAGTAAGTAATTTCATTCCTATTTAGGAGCGATCGCATCAAATATAGTTTACATCATTTTTAGATATATAACGAGATTTATAAACCACATTATGAAGAAATTAATTTGTTTAAAAATGCACATTCACATTACAATTAGAAAATAAAAAACAATATAGACTTACATTGGATTACAGTGCGACTTAAAGACAAAATATGTAGAATTTAAATCTATTTCCTAATTTAAATTTTAATTTACCAATGATATTCGAGGTAAAAGATATGAAATTCTCTCATTGCATTTACACCCCGAAAAAAAAGCATTTTTTTACTTAAAGATATATTCTATATTTGTTTACAATGGCAACAAAAATAGTATTAAAAAAATGATCGCCTGAACAAAAAAAAATATTTTAAAATGTACTGTCATAGTCGTAAGAGTTTTTAGGTATTGTAGAAAAGTTCTGCAAAGCAATCGATGAATGATATAAGACTTGAATATAAAAATAACTCATACACAAGGCAAGGTGATCAAATTGTAGTTTGCTCTATTACTTTTTATTCCATGTATCTAAAATACAAAAATAAGAAAAAATTGATTTTTAAAAAGTTATCACCAATGATATTAGTTTTAAAAAATAAATAACTGAATATTCTCTATGTATGTTTTATTATTTTCCATCGCACTTATTTTTGTTCTTATTAATTGATGTAGAAAAATCGTATTTTATGACAGTCTAATATTTTAAGTTATTGTAACAAGTAGAAACAAAATGTTTTTTAAAAGCATAAACAATCAATGTTGCTATGATTATATCCACTCACTGTACAGCGGGCAGCTCGTTATGATGACCCTGCAGGTAAATTATAAAAAAGAAAAAAAATCTTTATATTAATGTTATTAAAGAAAATAAATAATATATGCATAATTCTTTTAATTTTCAGTAAGCAATTCAAATCTGCTAAATTTAAAAAAATGTATGTGATGGAAACATTGTCCAGGGCTATGGTACTCTATTTGTAACAGAAAATATATTTTCATATTAAAATAAGCAATCCTCTAAACATGTGTTGTAACGCGTAAATCCTTCTATAACTCCATATTTTAGTAGGATCTAGCATTACCGTTTGGGGTATTCCATCTTTTGAAACAAATGGAGGAATTACAGCCAGGGGCTGACCTGATTCACGATTGAAGATTCGGAGTGTTACCTCGGATGAGCTGTTAGATGATGGAATCAATAAAGACCTTTTCATAGATTTGAAAGCGTTAGAGAAATGATTCAGTAAATATATACTTATAAAAATTTATTTTATGGGTCTCCTTGTTCAGAATAAAATTAAATTAGTATATCTATTTAATGACTGATTTCTCGGACAACTCACTTATACAGACTTAAAGTTACAGCCGTTTCTGTTTCACTGGGATTTTTTGTACAATGATAATCCAACTGATCTAAAAATAAAAGAGAAAAAAAGAAAGACAAGACAATTTATATTAAACTAAATGAGCCATCGATTATAGTAATACATTTTGTATGAAAAAGACAAAATTCAAAATATAGTCATAAACCAAACTTTTTAAAATACCTTGTTATTTTTTCCATTGAGTAAATTTAATTTAAAGAATAAATGCATTCAGTTATAAAAGATACGCACGGTCCATGCAGTTGAAATCATTTGTCTTGTACGTTATTTCTCTTAAAAGTTCTAAACCAATTAGTCCATTTTCTCTCCCACGGGTCCTAAATTGCGTTTCTTGAATACGTCCTTTCAACACCTGCATCAAATGTGTAAGATCATATTTTATGTATTTGAACAATCAAATATTTGATAGTTCAGAAAATTGATATTATAATGATAGTTTCTGCTAACGAATTTTAGATTATATTTCCACGGTGAATGTTATTTAATAAAAATTACCGAAAGAAATCTCTTTGGAAAAATAATAATATATAAAAATAAAAATCTAGCCTTGAAATGAAGCAAATTCCCATTGTGGTCATGGGGTAAATTCCCACCAAGTGGCTTCCAGAAGATCAAGAGTAGGGTATACTTTCCATTGTTTCTCGTGATTGCGTTACGACTATAACTATTAAAATATTAAATTTTATTAAACATACTTTTTAAAAACAATTTCAAACACACACATACACACACACACAAACACACACACATACACAACACATATACTAATCTAGTTACCTATATTACTGTATATACGTGTGTATAAGCCCAGCTAAAATAATATTTAATAGGTTTACTTTCAAAAGTCTTTAGATTTAGACGTAGGCTTTTCAATTCAGTTCTAGCAATAAGTGTGTTTTTTTAAATTCACCTAATTGAAAGGCAGGTTTTAACATTTGTTTAAAGTAACATTAAAAAAAAAAAACAATTTAAAGATATAACATTTTATTATGATTCAAAAATTGTTTTTTTCTCATTATATTCACCCGTAGCTTGGGCGGTAGTAACAATAATTTCCCCAATCAGCTGAAGTCCCACTATATTTGTCCAGGTAAGTGAAAGCTCTCGCTACATCAGAGGGCTCACTCCAATCAAGTCCATCTAGGTATTGGATGAGGACATTGATTGTCGGTATTCTGTAATAAATGTACAGTTAACTTTGGCTCGTGTTATATTTAGTGAACAATTTCAAGCGCTAGGCTATATATCGCTAGCTTTAGCTATCGTCGTATCAGATCGCATGTTTTAACAATGCAAAGTGTTGAATTTTTTAAGCTAAATTTAGCATTTTAATCCTTTAACAATTAAAAAAAATATTAGGACATTCTATAATTATTTTGCAATTTTACACTTGTGGCATGTATCAACGTTATAGTAATATTCAATATTGAGAACGAAGAAGAAGAAAGGCCTGTGTGTTCTTTGTTACAATCTTATTTAAATCATCAACAGAGCTTTTTAAACTCGATTATTTTAAATTAATATTGAATAACTTACTCGACTATCGATATCCTTGAATATTCCTGTATGGAAGAATGTCTTTAAATAAGAATAGGAAGTAATTTTAGTAATTGTTAAAAAATGCTTAAATTAAGAATTATAAAATTAACCTCATTAATACTTTTATTATGTTACACAGTAATATGATTCCTTTTTTTCAAAACAATTTTTAATGTGTCTTCAACTATCTATCTATCTATCTATCTATCTATCTATCTATCTATCTATCTATCTATCTATCTATCTATCTATCTATCTATCTATCTGTCTATCTATCTGTCTGTCTCTCTGTCTGTCTGTCTGTCTGTCTGTCTGTCTGTCTGTCTTTCTGTCTTTCTGTCTGTCTGTCTGTCTGTCTGTCTGTCTGTCTGTCTGTCTATCTGTCTATCTATCTATCTATCTATCTATCTATCTATCTATATATCTAACTCTCTCTCTCTCTCTATCTATCTATCTATCTATCTATCTATCTATCTATCTATCTATCTATCTATCTATCCATCTATC
>MUZC01000888.1:520973-544797 GCA_002072015.1 Radix auricularia
CGTACCTATCAAAAACTCGACCTCAAACACGCCAACGTGCGTATCTCACAATGAATTCACATCGAGCAGTTTTTTTTTATAGCTCATATCAGAAAAAACTCTACATTTGGGCCTCGAGTAAGGGATATTTAAAAAAAAAAATTTTTAACCTGCTACCATCGAGTTAGTGTACTTAACAACTTTCCAAAGTTTCATTTTTCTACCTAAAAAAAAGTGTGAGAATGAGTGATTTATAGTTTTTATAACGCTCAATTTAGGAAAAAAGTTCATCAAAGCCCAAGGCCCCCTAATGAGTGTGCACTGTAAAAAAAACATTAACCAAATATCTTTGGGAGAATGTATAAAAAAAATCTCCAAAGTTTCATGCTTCTACCTACACGGGAAATAGGAGAATGATTCATTTTTTTGTATATGACTCATATCAGAAAGAAAAAATGTTTTTCGGGCCCCAGTCCCCATGATTGTGCTTATCAAAATTCTTTTACGCCAACTATCATCGGGAGATTTTACCCAACAATTTCCCAAAGTTTCATCCTTCTACCTACACGGAAAGTTGGATAATTAGTGATGAGTCGGTTTTTAATGTGAGAAAAACAGATTTTGGGCCATGAGAAATAGGAAAACTGGTGATTTTCAATTTCTATAGAAAAACTGGTGATTTTCAATTTCTATAGAAAAACTGGTGATTTTCAATTTCTATAGAAAAACTGGTGATTTTCAATTTTTATTGAGCCCATATAAGGAGCCCCCCCCCCCGATCCCATTAGAGGGAGTTTTAACATTTTGTTTGGCCGATTTTCGCCGGGAACGTGTACTCAAAACATTTTAAAAGTTCATATTTCTACCTATACTGGAAATAGGAGAATAAGTGATTTTTAATTTTTATATAGCTCATATTAGGAAGAACGATTTTTGGGCCTCACATGAGCGAGATTTTAAAATTTCCTTTTCGCCAATTTTCGTCGTGAGAGGGAACCCAGAAATTCCCAAAGTTTTATGCTTCTACCTACACGGGAAATAGGTAAATTGTTGATTTTCAATTTTTATAGAGCCCAAATAAGGAAAAAAATGTTTTTGGGCCCCCGGCCCCACATGAGTGAAATTTTTAAAATTCTTTTTCGCCAATTTTCGTCGTGAGAAGGTAACCAACAACTTCCCAAAGTTTCATGACTTTACCTACACGGGAAGTTGGAGAATTAGTGATGAATCAGTCAGTCAGTCAGTGAGTGAGGGCTTTCCCTTTTATTAGTATAAGACCTACATGGGAAATTGCAGAATTAGTGATGACGGAAAAAACTGTTTTTGGGCCCCCGGCCCCACATGAGCGAGATTTTAAAAATTCTTCATCGCCAATCTTCGTCATTAGTGGTTACCCAGCAACTTCCCAAAGTTTTATGCTTCTACCTACACGGGAAATAGGAAAATTGGTGATTATCAATTTTTATAAAGCCCATATAAGGAAACAATCTTTTTGGGCCCCCGGCCCCACTTGAGAGATATTTTTTAAAAACATTTTTGCCAAACTTTGTCCACAGTGCGTACACAGCAACTTCCCACTAACTGTCAGTGAGTTAGTGAGGGCTTTCCCTTTTATTAGTATAGATAAGAAAAAGTATATTTGGGCCCCTGGTCCCCCATGAGAGGGAATTTTAACATTCTTTTTGCCAATTTTCGTTGGGAGCGTGTACTATAAAATTTTTCAAAGTTTCATGCTTCTACCTGCACGGTAATTAGGAGAATTAGTGATTTTTAATTTTTAGATAGCTCAAATAAGGAAAAACCCATTTTTGGGGCCACGGCCCCAATGAGCGGGAAATTTAACTCTTTTCTGTCCAATTATATTTAGGAGTATGTACTTAACAAATTTCCAAAGTTTCATACACCTACCTACACGGGAAATAGGAAAATTGGTGATTTTCAATTTTTATAGAGCCCAAATAAGGAAAAAAATGTTTTTGGGCCCCCGGCCCCACATGAGTGAAATTTTTAAAATTCTTTTTCGCCAATTTTCGTCGTGAGAAGGTAACCAACAACTTCCCAAAGTTTCATGACTCTACCTACACGGGAAGTTGGAGAATTAGTGATGAATCAGTCAGTCAGTCAGTGAGTGAGGGCTTTCCCTTTTATTAGTATAGATATATATATATATATATATATATATATAAACCAAGTAAAAGAAGTTGATTTCAACCTACCTTAAAATACTCATTTGACTTCTGTATTCTCTTGATTAAATTCCCTTTTCCAGGTCTCCAGCAAACAACATGTAATGCATATTTGTTAGATTCTTTGACTATTTCATTACTTGTGTAGCTTGAAAAATATAAGCATACGATATTTTAAGGAAAAAAAATCATTAAAAAATGCAGTTTCCATTAATATTAGGCCCCAAAAAGATGAAATTGCTGCAAAAAATATTTCAGATATTAACGAATTCAAAAACATGTGCTTTTAAGAAAAGCTATTGGCTCTTGATGCTGCCATGACGTAGCTAAAAGGTTTTACCTCTCACACTCGTTCAGGCGACAGTAGTTAAGCCACTCATCCTCGATGTTGCTGAAGCGAGTTAAGAGAGTGTGAACCTCATCCCTTACGTGCTCATCCTGCTAATCTAAAGTATTGAGCATTGTTTTCAGTTCAATCAGTGTAATGTTCGAATGTTGCTGAGCCCTAGAAGTATATAATAAACACTTTTAAGTATTTTTTAACACAAACACTTCTTAAAGATTAGTATGATTTTTATATGTGATAGATGATAAATATATGAGATTGATAAATTAGAAAAAAAACATTTAACAAAAATAAGATAACTTCATGAAACTTTGAAAGAAAATGATATTTAATCGTGCAGCTTTAAAAATGCATACATGCGTACACACACACACACACACACACACACACACGCACACACACACGCGCACACACATACACACACACACACACGCACGCACACACACACATACACACACATATATATATATACATGATTAAGTATGTTGATTTCATGAAAATATTTTACAGAATTAGCTTATGCGATAGTCGTATTTAAGGTAATGAAGTAAATATAAATGTTAGATCCTACATGTTTCTGTATTTCAGAAACTGTCGATCTTGTATTACTATCTCAGGCGCTTGAAACATAAGTTGCTTGTAAGTAGTCTTATGCCGTTAAAAGAATGGGTTTTAACTGATATATGATTCCAGGAAGAACATTTCTAATAATAGTAATTACAATTCTCAGAACGGTACATACTATGGTCCCCAATTCGATCTCTTAAGTTTGGTCGTCATGAATAAAGTCGATACAAATCTCGTCATAGTTACTTAAATACACCAGGGCTCGTCACAGCTAAACAGTAAACATAACTCTTCTAAGATTATACAACTAGATTTCTATATCTTGAGACACATAAACTTTATCATAAGAAAAATCTGATATGCGAAAATGAATCCAAGTTTTTTAGGACTGAGTATGCGCAAAAGAAATTAAGGTACAAAGAGAGGCTTTAGCACCTAAGTTTTAAAATAAAAAATAAATAAAAAATTGAAAATTAAAAAAAGAACAACAACTTTGTTGTTAAATTATAAAAAGGTATGTATATACATACATACAAACATACATTTATACATANTATATATATTGTGTATTTGTTAATTTTAAAAATTATTGTTTTAAATTAAAAATTTTAAAGGTTTATGCCATTTGTGAATGTTAAGTTCTTGATAAGATACACTTTCTATGCTTCTTCGTCGTTTCTTCCGTCTTTTTTTCTGCTCTACGCAACTCTCACCATTGGAAATCGCATTTCAGTTATCCTTTTACTAATTAACTTCTTTTAAGGGCTCTTTAATGTATTAAATTAGTTATTACGGGTTTTGATGTACCACAGACGGTTACTCTAATGTAAACAGTGCAAATTATTATAATTTTGTTATTAAATTAAAATATGTGTTTTCATAAGGCTATAAACGAAATAGGCAGTTTAAAAAGTGGAGGAGATGAGAGTGTATTTATACCGCCTTTACGCTTAGTTACCTATAATATTATCCTTACCATCGTAGCACATATCATGTCAATAAAAAGGAAAAGAACGTTGGAAAAAGAGAATCGAAGCTTTAATGTAAAATGGGATTGAGATTTCTTTATGGCAGAGACAGAGAACCGGTTCCAGCAGTGTCTAAACTGCGGTGATGTTATGAAAGCTGTCAAATGGAACAATGCCAACAAACATTTTCATTGGCACTCATCACACAATTATGAAAAGTTATAAGGTGATCCACGGGAGATCTGCGTGGAAAATCTAAAGAGGAATGTTCGACAACAGACCTCGCCCATGTCTGCTTTTGTTGCGACTTCGAATAAGCGCAGTGAATTTTAATATCAAGTGGCCTATCGTCTCGGTGTCGCTGGAAAGTCTTAGTCCGATGGGGAACTCGTGAAAAATTGTATCATGAATGCTGTTAAATCCATTGATTCGGGTAATTAAATGGATTATTCTTTGATCCCTCTGTCGTGCAATACCGTGCAACGCTATCAAACTTATATTGCCGAGCATATGAAGCTCATCAGGCTGGAAAAGATTAACAAAGAGGACAATCTGTTTGCAATGGTTATTTGCTTAATCTACGGACATTTCAGATTCAGCGCAGCTACTCATATTCAGTCCCTATCCCAAAGCATTTTAATTGTGCTCCTGTTTGGGACAATCATTATACAAATTTGAGGACAGGACACATTTTTGCCTATTAAAAAAGCTTGCATCGACTCAGACGTTGATCTGAATAACCTGCGAGGCATCTGTACTGATGGCGGACATGCCATGGTTGGAAAGCAAATGGCTTTGTGTCTAGCTTTTCCGCTTATGTGTTTCGGGATCATGGTAATGACTAGCTCATAAATCTGCACTGCATTAATCATCAAGATGCACTGCGCTCTAAATATTTTGATTAGAATAACATTCTGAAAGATTTGAATCTCCTTATCATTTCATTCGCGCGAATGCTATTTACCACCGCTAATTAATAGAAATTCATCATAAAAATAAAGCGTTAAGTGAAGATATTCTTTACCACATCAGCGTTCGTTTGTTGTTTCAGGGAGAAACATAGTGCCGTGATTTGCTGGTACGAAAAGATATACTTAGTATACCACCGCTATATTTTCCTGCCACTGATGTTGGCAGTGATGCTTTGGTCATTTTTCGATGATTGCGATCGAAGCCTGTGAGTGTTGAAAGTTGTTGTAAGACAACGTTTAGCCGGTACGAGGCTCCATTATAAAATTACGGATAATATTGCCAATTTTATTTTCATCACAAACGTTCTTCCATAACGTTTCCCCTTAGATAACTGTGTGACCATGTCGGAAAAGAATGCAGTGCTAGGATAGGATTCATCCCATGTTGACATGCAACGGAGGTCCTACGATGAGTTATCTCAAGCAAGAGCCAATTCCGCTGAAAACGGCGTTTTTAAAAAACCAAATCTAGTAACTAAAAGTTGGTGGAGGAGGTGAAAATGGCTAAGAACACCATTAAAGCAGGAACCAAGGGACAATTGGATGGTGAAACACTATGATGTCATGATGGTGGAAAATAAGAGTATGTTGATCTACCTTGTTAAAGAAGATGTGATTGCCATTCAGTTTCTTGGTGCGGACTCTGAGATATTTGACATACTTCATAAGGCCCATTTGGCTAGTGTTCATGGAAGACGGTAAAGAATTTTTCAAGAACTTTCAACCAAACATAAAACGTTACACGTCATAATTTTTAACTGTATTTAACCTTTGTAACCTTTGTGTGAACCTTTCCAAAAAAAAAAAAGGGGGTGTTAACGAAGTTAATGCAGTCAAGACAATGGCTTTTACTGAATTCAAATCTTGTTGTCAATCACCTCCTGATTGGGCTTACAAGTTTATAAAGGTGTATCAATATGCTTCCACAAAGTTCGTAGTTCACATGATCCTTAAGTCAAAGCAAAGACGGCACAAAAAGTATAATACAAGATCAAAGACATATTTACTTTGTTTGGTGCCCCAATGTTTCTACCCTCCAATAACGGCTGGGACTTTACAAATATTATGATGAGCAGTTCAAAGGAGTACTGGCTCACCTTGAAGATCGTTCATGGAAAGCGGCGTGACATGCAAAGCCAGGGGAGCGTCGAAGGAGCTAACCAGGACTTCGTAAAAATGGTATGTGCCTGGATGCAATAAGAAATAACAGGCAACTTGAGTGAGGGTTTAAGGTCCGTCCAATGAATAAGAACAGAGATTTTCATTCTGGGATTAAAATATCACAATACGAACCTCCCTTTGGTTGGGCAGCTAAAGAAGAACTAACAGCGTCGTCAATACCTGACGATGAAAATACTAAATCACGAATATACCATTGACAGCCTTAGGACGCAAAATTCTTCGATTCTTCGATTTAGCTTTAGTTTAATTTTAGACCAGACTAAATTACCGCATATACTGGTTTTCCATACAGATTTTGTGCAAAAAGTTCGATCTTAGAACAATTATATGCGGTGAATCAGATTTTCCAATAACATTTTGTCTGCTTATCAGTTGGCCGGTAAACAACTCTATTGAGCATGTATTTAAATACGTATTACGTAATACTTTTAGTTTATATAAACCAGATTCAAATTTGATAAGGTTACAGTGCTATTTAAACTTCAAAACATTTTTTAAATCATAAGGTAAGTTGATATAGAACTATTATATTGTCTGAAAATAAGCGATTCCTCGGGATACGCAAGTCCCGACGTACGTTTTTTCGTGGTTAATAATGCGCCCACATGAAAATAAATATAAATAATATTAGGCATAATTAAGTCATTTAAAATCCTTTATATTAACTCGTGGTGTCTGCTTTTACTTGCGAATAAAATTTTAAAACACACTTCTTGTAAGCTGGCGAGCCTTTATTTTGAAGGCAGACTCGTGCCAATAATGAAAATAATGTATAACATTTTCAGATCGATCGAATGTACTATAATTCAGTTATGAAATTATTAGATTATGATGTTTAACTCTATGTATGATGTTAATTTTTGAGAAAGAGTGTCGTAGTGCGTATTATATCGAAGAAAATTTCCTGTTGCGCAATAAGTTTCGTATTATATTGACCATGCTTTTTAAAAATATATTTACGATCGGTGCGCATTACTTTAAACATAATTTAATAGACATAATTAAAATTTTGATTTTTGGAATTTTTCGCGCTGCGTATAATAATGAGCATACTTATAATTATGTCTTGGTATTTAACGGGTTTATAATCAAAAACTTATTGTTTAATGGTATTTTAAATTTATTTTTAACTCGTGGTTTCTACTTTCTTGCTTGCCGAAAAAAAAAATTGGATCGACTTTTTACCCACTACCCCGTAGGCTACCGAGCTGAAATTCGGACACACACTCATGCCGAGTGAAAAAAATGTCCATTCATTAAAATTCAGATTGATCAATTTTACCATAAATCCTTACTATATGAGACATAACAAAAAATTTTGGATTATCGTGCGATGCGTCTTGTAATTAATATACTATTAGTTACGTCTCGTAAATAAGGGATTTATAGTCAAAAGTTTGTTTTCTAAAAAATAAATCTGTTTTATAAACTCGTGACGTCTGAATGTTTGCTTGCTGAAAAAGCTCTTGGATCGATTTAACTCACTTCCCCATAAGCTGGAAAGCGGAAATCTAGCATGTAGTCTCATGTCGACAATAAAAATAATATATCAAAATTTTAGATTGATCGAATGTACTGTAAATAAGAAAATGAATTTTTTTTTTTTTTAGCTTACCTCTATTTATATAAATTTAGTATGTACATTTTGTGCGAAAATGTCGGTGTGCGTATTATATTGAACAATATTTTTTAATAATATCCTGTCGTGCGTGAGGTGTGCGATACTTTATAAAAATATATATATGCGCAATGTGTAAGAGTTTTGGTTAGTTTGTCGCACAGTGCCCATAATACTTAACTTGTTTTTATTACCCTTTTCTCGTGAGAGCATCGAGTTGATATTTATCAGGCAGCAGTAGTTTTTTTTTTTTAACTATAAATCTTTTATATATGAAATATAACTAAAATGTAAGATTTTTGGATTGTCTTGCGATGAGTATTGGCATGAACATACGTTTAGTTACGTCTTTAAAATAATATTTTTATTGTCAAAAACTTTGTTTTTTAATGGTTTCTTTTTATATATAAACTTTAAAAAATATTTTTAGTTAGTAATTATGATTGTATTATCTTTTTAATTTCCTTTTTTTTTATCACATTCACTGTTACATTTTTCATAGCACTGTTTGTACAGCACTAAACAGTATATATTTTTAATTAATGTTCCGACTTACATTCGAACTTGATGACCCCCTGTATTAGTTAATTTAATATCCCAAACTTAAATACTTCAATTATTTATTTTGAATATAGAATTTAAAAAAAGGCTGTAGAAGTAATTGATCATTTAAAGATAGATGTTTGTCTAGCTAAATAAGTAAAGTTATTTTTCTCACTCGGCTTATATTAATTCAGCAAATCGTTAGCAAATTGCCTTTCTGTTTCAAAAGTCAAGTACGATTTTATTGCCATATTAAAATATTTTTGCTGTAAACATTTAGAATATAGGCTAACAATTAAACGATAATTAAATTTCTACATTTCAAAAGATATATCCATACACTCATTTGGTTATTGAAGAGCATTAATATTTGTAAACGATTATCATCTAAGGTGAAAACATTGATTTTAAAATGTCAAAAAATATTACTCAACATCCTTTTAGGGACCGAAAAATACATTTAAACAAAAAATTATATTGCGTATTTTATATCTCGATGATTCGCCTTAAGAACTATCACAAACTAGAACAAAGCACGTCAATCAAAAAACAACAACAACATTTTGAACTCTTCTGATTCATTCCTTACTTGCTTAAAACGATTTTCCATAAAATGTATAGCTAAAATAACTTACATTGCGTACTTTACCCAGCTAATTATGTATATGATGCATAGGGCATATTTGTCTCAATAATGTTGATAGGTAATTAGATAATTTGTTTTAAGAAGTTTTACAATTATAATTTTTTTCTTTTGTAATAAAGATAAAAGAAACCTTAACAAAATGTCTTCGCGATCAGCAAAAGAAAACAAGACTTTGGACTTAACAGCTTCTCTTGATGTAGGCCTCATGTTTTGCGTTTGTTGAAAGGTCAGCTATTGTACTATTTTTAACGATGTTTTTAAGACAATGGACTAAATATTAACTGTCTATTGCATAAAAATTATTATTTTTTTTAAAATGAAGCAATATTACTTATGTTTCATAAAACTATGTGTTATATATTTGGTATAAAAGCCACGGTGGGGTTTATGAGTTTCATTATGTTTACTTTTAAATGTATATTAAGTGTAGAATTTAGTTAATAACAAAATAACTAAGGGTGGCGTAAATTGGGGAAGCAATTCTTCTACCAAAGTCAGGCCTTGCTTAAACATTAGGCAAGTAATGTACATACCCTTGACACCACACGTTTGGGGACACCACAAGTCCTCTCTAAGACTTTCTCATCTTTTTGAAAAGTCACATGATATTTTTCAACGATCGTTACAAGAAACATATTTTGATATACAAACACCTATTGCGGTTTTTTAATGAGTATTAATAGTACAAGCATATGTGAAAATCTTTTTTTATTTGTTTTCTTTTATTTTCTTTCTTTTGGGCATAATATAGAACATAATATTGGTCAGTAGAGGCTCAAGGGCCCTGGGGAAAAGGGGGCACCCATGCGGGTTTGTATATAGGGCACCAAGGTGACTTAATACGAGTCTGACAAAATTTAATTCGGGGAGATATTTTTAATGACTTTTAAAGATGTTTTAGTGCAGGGGTATGCAACCTTTTGTCTATTGGCGGACCCATTTTTAAAAAAAAATTACTTTCACTACGGCCGCCAAACATTGTTCACTGAAAAACGAAACGAACACTATCAAACATTAGTCAAAGCGAGATAATAATGGCATCATCATAATGTATTGTAGGCACAGTGCTTATTTAAAACAAAAACATTTCATTCGATATTCTCTTTTATTTCTACTATATTGAAAATTAAACTGTGAACCTATCAGTGTTCAAGCATAATGCCACACGCGTACAATATAAGGATATTTTTAATTACACTGAAAACAAAATAATTAAATACGTGATAAGCTGCATCACTAACACTGTTCATATATCTTGGCAGTACAGAGTCAAGAAATTAGTGGCTGCCTTACACTTGGATGTCTGTCAAGAGTAGGCCTGTCAACAAGTCACATATTTGACATTTTGACGGCCGCATGTTATTATAATTCTGACAGATTTCCACGACCACACTTTTTCGTGTCCACGGCCGAATTTTGCCATACGGCTGCAGGTTGCGTACCCTTGTTGTAGAGGAAGGCCTTGACTCTCCTAAACAGTGATTGTGTAGCAGCTTATAAATAGTAACGCTTTTGCAGACTATTTTTAAATCCTTTATATTATGTCGTGGCATCTGGTTGATTAATTGTAAGCCTCAAAAACTTCTGATTGATCTTTTACCCACTTACCCGTATGCTTAATAGCGAGCGGAAATTTTTTTAGCAGACACATGACGACGATAAAAATGAGCTATGTACTGTAATTAAATTAATTAATTGTTAGATTATCTCTATGTATATCTATGAATCATGTTAAATTTTGTTCTAGACTGTCAAGGGGCGAATTATATTGAATAACCTTTATATTTCGGTGCAAATTATATTGACCATGTTGTTTTTTAATATATTCCTGATCTGTAAATGTTTATACTAGTCTTTCGCGCGGTGGGCATCATATTAAAGATGTTTTAATAACAATTTTCCCGTGATAAAATCGAGCTGAAATTTAGCAGGTAGACTGTAGTATTTTTTAAAACTATAAATCCTTTACTCGTAAGCTATAACTAAAATTTCTGATTTTTGCACTTTCGTTCTGAACATACTTTTAGTTATACATTTTGATAAATTAGTAATTTTTAAAAATAAATATTTACATTACACCACTAAATAAGCTGTGTCATAAGTTCGCAAAGCATATGCAGGAAATTTTTTGTAGAAGTAGCATTAGATATAGGCCTACACCTGTGTAGTTTGTGAAACTTTGTTTAAAAATTGAGGGTGTTACCTGCATCACAAACATCAATAAAAACATAAAATTTAAGTGAAAAATATTGCTCTTATCCCCAAAAAAATAATCCATTCATTATCATCATTAGCATCAGTCCTGTGACCGTTGCACTCGTTGGGGAAGTGTATGGAAGCAACATGTGGAAGAAATCAGCAGTCCCGAGCCTGCGCTCTTCATGGGGCTTCCCGGAAAACCCCCTCAGCCTTCTGGCCCCCTAAGGGACGTAAAGACTGAGAAGCCCCCCCCCCCCGGAGCGGTCGCTGCTACAAGCGGCCGCCTGAGCGTCCAGGGCACTGGGCCGAAAACGCCTCCCACTAAAGTGTGCCTCCCGAGGGAGGTGTGGAATTTNGAAATATAGATAGAAAGATAGATATATTGATAGATAGATCGATCGATCGATAGATCCTACATGTGGAAGAAATCAGCAGTCCCGAGCCTGCGCTCTTCATGGGGCTTCCCGGAAAACCTAAGGGACGTAAAGACTGAGAAGCCCCCCCGGAGCGATCGCTGCTACAAGCGGCCGCCTGAGCGTCCAGGGCACTGGGCCGAAAACGCCTCCAACTAAAGTGTGCCTCCCGAGGGAGGTTTGGAATTTTCCTACGGTGACTCGCTATCAACATAGTATCACTTTGGCGCCACCACGGCAAAGCTTACGAGTCTTTTAGTTTAGATCGCCGCAAAGCGTGGGAATCATCACCGGAAGGTTTCCTCAGAGCTGGCGACAAATAGCGTTTCTTAGCGATACCTTTTGCTATTTCGTACTGGCGCTCCTGGCCCTAAACCGGCACCACTCAACAGCATTGCTAGTTAGTTGAGGGGGACGAAACGGTCGCTTCGGAGTAACCCGACCCTCAACGGGTACTTTGGTTTTCATCATCGGCATTGCATCTAAATGCTTTGCCTAAGATCCGTACAGCGACTGTTATCATATGTGACTAGCACCTAGCGCCTAACATCGGACTTCTGCTATCCAAGCCTGGGGTTTGTCAGTTTCAGGTCGCAATGTACACCACGACCTTACTCGTCTGTCGAACCATCTCGACAGGTATGGAAGCAACAAAATACACCGATCTTATCATTCACCTATTTTGAGCGGCGGCAAGTAATTAATTCAACTAAAGCCCTGTCCAGTCTTTTTCATTGTTGAACCAACTTTTCCGCTATCAATTTTTGTCTGCAGCGCCTTAATGGGTGATTCTTGACAGGTTATCACCAGGCCGAAACATTACAGCTAGCGTCTTTTAATTGTCACTATTTTGGTTTTTTACAGCCTGCCAAAGATGTTAATCTGTCCCCGACAAACTCATTGGTCTTGTGTTGTAGATAAGAGATCTGAAGAATTTTTCTCATGCATTTGTTTTCAGTGGTTGCCCATAGTGTCTGGGTCCCGCTACCATACAGGACAATATTTTTAATAACAACTCTGTATAGACGGAGCTTAGATAGAAGGCGTATGTTTTTGTTGATCAATATTTTGATTAATATCCTAATTCGTGCCATTTCCTAACCAATCGTCACTCGAATTACAACTTATCAGGTACCATCTCTAGATAAAGGCGTCTATGTATTTTAAGTTATGAACCTCTTACAGATTTTAATGGTTCATTATGATGTTTGAAATACTGGCAACATAATTATTAGCCAATATCTTGCTTTTCTTTTAGCTTATTTTCATTCCATTTGCCCCTGATCTAATTCATTAGTAGTGTATAAATAATTTTAAAATAATATATTGCTTTATATTGTTATAAAATATTGCACCATACATAGTATTTCTACTAACACAAGTGTTGTTTGTCATTTCAAATTATACACCTACATGAGAAACTAATTTAAAAAATTGATTGGTTAACTTACAACTTTCTATTTTATTATATTTTTCTAGATTGAATATACATAATTATGTTAATATTTTTTCCACTCAAATTTATGTCCATCGTGAGTATTTTTATTTCACTATTAAGTTCATGTTTTTCCCCATTACAAATTTTTAAAATTATAAACGACGTACTATTCCATTTGAAGTTCGGGTTTTTACATATTTCATTTTAAAATAACATTAGCTATTCATAGTTTTAACAAAAATAAATATCTTAAAAGTCTTATTTTTAAATCCTTTTATATTAATTTGTGGTGTATGAGCCGGTGCGACGAGCGCGCATGCGTGCCTGCCGAAAAAACTTTGGATCAAATTTTACCCACTTTCTAGTAAGCTTGCGAGCTGAAATTTGATAAGCAGACTCATGCCGAGGATAAAAATGATGTTTCAAAATTTCAGATCGATCAAACGGACATGAATTGAATGAATGATTTTTTAAATTATTTTATTTATCTCTATGTTAATTTTTTAGATAGAAGGTTATCCTAAGTATTATGTTCCAACAACCTTAAGTCGTGCAATAAGGTGCGCATTACATTGACATTACTAATTTAAAATATATTCTATCATCGGTGCGCATTATATTAAACACATTTCACAAGACATGACTAGAGTTTTGTATTTTCGGATTGTTTTGCCCTGCGTATTATAATGAACATGCGTAGAGTCTAGTTATGTCTCGTACATAAATGATTCATAATATAAAACTTGTATTTTACAGGGTTTTTAAAAATGTATGCTCATGATGTAGGGTGATTTTTTTAGGATAATTATGGAAAATTAAAAATTCATTATTAATTTAAACTTGTTATTATGTCATCAAATAGTATTTGTGTCATCAATATTGTCACAATTATACATTTTTTGTTTATCAATTTTATTTTCAAAAATTAAATTAGCAATTTTTTGAAAAATAACGATTACAGTTCTGTTATATATTTGTTTCAGGTATGTTTTATTACTCTCTATTTTGGCTCTCTTGATTTCATCGTTAAATTTGATTGTCACTTTAAACATTCAAAATCATGGAAACTTAAAATCTAAGCCCCATGTAAGATGTAACATTGAATATATTATTTCGTTTGTACATTATATTGTTACAATTTTTTTAAAGATAAATATGCTTATGAATTTAAAAAATGAAATATTTTGTTACAGAAAACAGAAAAAAAGCATTTTTCTTTAATTTTAAAATAAAAAGTTTGTCAGAGGAATAATATGTAATTAAGAAATTATTGATAATTCTACATTTTAAAATAGTAATACACTATATTAGTAACAAAATCTTAGAAGAAGACATATAGCTGTCCGAATTTCTGTCAATCAAAGGAAATATAAATTTGGATCCAATTTGTTTTTAGTTCCAGAACCAAGAAACATTCAAAACAGATCTTCATGAAATATTTCCTAACACAATAAATAAGACAATCAATTTTATAGAAAAGGTGAGTTTTATATCTATAAAACAAAAGTATATCAAAACAAATTATTTTTTAAATTAACTTTTTATACCATTGAAATAAGTTTATGTTTAATAGTTGTATACTATTAAAAAAATAATTTAAAAAAAAAGTAATTTATTTATTTTAAAAAATATTCTAGCTATATATAAAGCTAGTATGATAAGATCTTTTATATTTTTAGGTTTTAGAGCTTCAAGCTGACTGTAAAAATTGTAGTGAGTAAAACACTAGACCGAAAGCTATTATAAAATGTATATGAAAAAAACTCAAAGTAAACAAAAAGGTCTTAAAAACGAAAATAACATTTACTTTCATATTTAAAATAAATTTCCCTGAAAACTTAAGATAACGTATTACAAGTTTTAAGTTAAACCAAATGTCTTTTGATCAATGTTAAACAGGGTAAATTTTAAATTAAAATTTAAGGATTTTTATTTAAGAATATCTACTTATTTTTTCAAAAAAAGTTTTCTAATTAAATTGAAAAAATTGTTGTTCACGTCATTCATCCAGTTTTTCATTCGTTGCTTTTCAAATATTCTTTATAATTTAATGTCAATGCAACAGATAAAAAGTGTAATACAATATAAAAAGAAATTTAATGTAAACAGTATTACAGTGCAAACACCTGCTATTTAACAGGAAAGAGTGAACCAGTAAAATCAAAGAAGAAGTTCACTCCTGTTTCTGCACATATTACCCTAAAATCACCACCATTGGTTCATGGAACTGAACATACAAAGGGTACGTGAAACAATCAATTAAATTTAATGGAACGATTGAAAATTTTATAACAAACAATATCTTCAGACTGTAAAGAAGTTAACCTACATGTGTTTAACATTTTTTCGGAAAATGTCATTGATCCTCCTGGTCATTTTCGTGCTTTTACCATCTGAATAATTCTATTTCATGGATACCTTAGAACGACGAAATAAGTGAAATTTTAGGTGCATATTTTAGTTAAACATTTACATCCGAAATTTACAAAGAATAAAACAATATGAATAGTATATTACATCTGAAAAGTGAGTTGAAGCTCTGAAATGTTTGAAATATATCCACACAACATTCATATTAATGCCATTACATAAATTCAAAATTATTCGTATTCCAGATCCGTATATCACTATGACAGATCACCTCACTACAACCATTGACTCCCTTCAACCTCTATCAAAAAACGTACATGCACGGGGAGTTAGTATCCTATCAAATAGTATTAAAATAGAAAGTACAGGTAAAATATTATAAAAGTAAATTAAATTAATATCAATAAAATTGATTTTCTGACAAGGACACAATTTTAAGTAAAATATTAAAATGAACATAATATTTAACACAGTTGATTACAAAAGACTGTAAAGGTGAAGATAATCAGTATATATGACCGGAGTCTACAGTTTAAATATCGACAGGGTCAAATTAAGTGTAGTTTTGTTGTTTTCTAAAATAATACTTGCCACAAATACATCCCTCTCAAAAATAGGTTGAACAATGCTGTAAATTATGTTCACATTTTTATATTTTTCTCCTAGAATTACTTTAAAAATAGAAAATATAAAATTAATTTTTTGTAAAAAAATATTTAATTGCAAGATTGCCTAATTCCAATTGGAATNTATATATATATATATATATACTAGCAGACCCGGTCGTGCGTTGCAACAATCTAAATAAAAATGACTATTTAAGAATCCAACAGTGATATGTTTTAAAAACAATTATGCCAGAAACCTAAACGGAAGTATGGAAAAAAGTCAAAGTTTCATAGCAAATGGATAAATAAAATAATAATTTAAAAGCTGAAAAAAAAAGAAGAAAAAAACCATTAAAGGGCTAGGCTCTAAAATAAGTGATAATTTGTACTCAAGCTATGTTTCTCAATATTGTGTCAAATTGATTGGAGAATTAAATTATTAACGTGCATTACAAAAAAATTTTGGGCCGCCTATCCGTAGGAATGAACATAAAGAGTTCAGTTACCTATTTATAGACTCTTGAATTTTTATAAGCAAAAAATGACATTAAGGGCCCCAGGGCCCATTCACGGCAAGATATAAAGCTCAAAACGATCTCTTTAAGAATGACTATTTAAGAATCCAATGTGTGATATATTTTAAAAACTACTATGCAAAAAACCTACACGGAAGTGTGCAAAAAAGTCCAAGTTTCCTAGCA
This sequence comes from Radix auricularia, assembly GCA_002072015.1. Classification (NCBI taxonomy): domain Eukaryota; kingdom Metazoa; phylum Mollusca; class Gastropoda; family Lymnaeidae; genus Radix; species Radix auricularia. The sequence continues at coordinate 537,709 of MUZC01000888.1, forward strand.
AACAGATAAATAAATGAATAATACAAAGCCTGGAAAAAAGGGGGAAAAAAACAAAATTAAGGGGCCGGGCTCTAAAATAAGTGATAATTTAATATTTTTTTATTGCCATTGAACTCAAGCTTCGTTTGTCAATATCGTGTAAAATTGATTGGGGAATTAAACTATTAACGCGCATTACAAAAACATTTCGGTATGCCTGCCCCGACGGAATGGACATTTAGAGTTCAGTTCCTTATAGAAATTATTTATAGACTCTTGAGTTTTTATGTACTAATATTGGCAAGATCTGTTATTTTCTTAGTAATTTAATCTAACACTAATTTTTGTAAAGGTAATATAAAGGAAAAAACGACATTTAGGGGCCCCTGTGCCCATTCTGTGCAAGATGTCAATTTCAAAAAGCTGTTCGTTTTAATTCAGTTTCATCATTCATATATATTCCTCTAGATAGTTAAAAATTGAATGGGGAAAATATTATAGGATATACAAAAAAACCAACACCCCCATACAACCTTAAAAGAAAAGGAGACATAATTATTGGCACATGGAATGTAAGAACCTTACATGCGACAGGAAAAGTGAAAGAACTGACCCACGAACTAGAACGATACCAATGGAATGTCTTCGGACTGTGTGAGACCCGATGGAAAAGCTTTGGAGAACTCTCAACAGAAGATGGACACAAAATCTATTTCAGCGGCAAGGAGGACAGACACGAACATGGAATTGGATAACTCATCCATAAAAATACAACAAACTCAGTCATAGGTTGTCGTCCTGTCTCCAGCCGCATCATCACCGTTTGCCTGAAAGCAACACCATTCTATATCACAATTATACAGACATATGCTCCTACATCCAGCCATGATTACAATGAAATTGAGGCCTTCTATGACCAAGTACAGGACATCGTGGATCAAACACCAAAGAAAGATATTATCGTCGTCCAAGGTGACTGGAATGCGAAGATTGCAATAGAAGTATGTATCAACTAGGCAGACACTTGCCGACACTCTTGCAATGACCTGACCAACGATAGAGGGCTTCGACTCCTCGAATTTGCACGATACAACATCCTCCTTCTAGCTAACACAATTGGTCAACATAAAAAATCCAGAATATGGACTTGGCACAGCCTAGGCGGGGAACATAGTAACCAAATAGACTACATACTGGTCAGAATACGATTTAAAGCATGCAATAAAGCAGCTAATACTAGAAGCTTCCCTGGAGCTGATATCGGCAGCGAACATAATCTGGTGCTGATGACTTTCCATCTACACCTGAAAATGATAGCAAAGCAAAGCAATTCACGATTACACTTCGACATTGAAAAACTGAAAGATCCAGAAAACGCAGAGGCGTTCAGGGCAAAAATTGGAGGGAAATTTGCTCCACTGACCACACTATGTGAGTCGGAAACGGATATGGACATAGATCTAAACACTGATACCTTCAATACCACAATAATTGAGACAGCAAAAGATATACTTGGCAAGAAACATGCAAAAAAAAACCATGGGTCTCCACTTATATCCTAGAGCTATGCGATGAGAGAAGAAAACGTAAAGAATATTGCAGAAGGAGCAACCAAATACAGAGCAACCAATAAAAAGATCAGGAAAGAAATGAATAAAGCAAAAACAAACTGGATAGAACAACAATGCTCAGAAATCGATGAAAATCTACTAAGGAACAACTCAAAAAAGGCTTACAAGATTGTCAAAGATCTGACATCTACCAAGCAAGGTCGCATCTCAACAATACAAAATAAATCTGCGAAATGTATTACAGAAGAACAATAAATAATAAAAAGATGGATCGAATACTGTTCTGAGCTATTCAATGAAGACTCAAAGGGCGATGAATCAGTGCTCAATTGCCCAACGTCAACTAACATAGACAGGCATTCCATTCTCCGTGATGAGGTGGAGCTGGCTGTGCGAAAGCTGAAAAAGGGGAAATTGGCTGGAGCAAACAACATCCCAGGTGAACTGATTCAGGCAGGAGGTGACCCAGTAATAAACATTCTAACCAACATGTGCAACAAGATCTGGCAGACAGGAGAATGGCCAACACCCTGGACTCAATAGCTGGTTATAATGCTCCCAAAGAAGGGCAATCTACAATTGTGTCAGAATTACCGTACAATTAGCCTGATTAGTCACCCCAGCAAAGTCATGCTTATGGTAATACTAAACAGACTAAAAGCACAAGCAGAGCAGATCATTGCAGAAGAACAGGCAGGCTTCAGGCAGGAAGGAGCAAAACAGAGCAGATCTTCAACTTGCGAGTGCTCTGTGAAAAACATCTGCAACACCAGAGAGACCTCTTTCATTTCTTCATTGACTTTAAAAAGGCGTTTGACAGAGTGTGGCATGCAGCACTGTGGGCAACCATGCACAAGTTCAATATTAATGCTGACCTCATTGATGTGGTCAAGAAACTGTACAACAGAGCAACCAGTGCAGTACTCTACAAGCTGGGAGATTGGTTCAAGACCACTGTTGGTGTCAGACAAAGATGTTTACTCTCACCCATCCTCTTCAACATCTTTCTAGAAAGAATTATGAATGATGTGCTCGAAAACCATGTCGGAACGGTCAGCATCGGAGGAAGGATTATAACTAACTTACGCTTCGCCGATGACATAGACGGCCTAGCTGGCAGCGAGAACGAACTAAAAGAGTTCCTTGCAAAGCTAGAGAAGACGTCAAAGGCCTGTGTCATGGAAATCAATGCAGAGAAGACCAACGTCATGGCAAATAAGAATTTCACAAGTGAAATACGGATAAACGGGCAAAAACTCGAGGAGGTCCCTACCTTTAAATATCTAGGGGCTATAATATCCGATGAAGGCTCAAAGCCAGACATTCTTGCAAGAACGGCCCAAACAACTGCAGCATTAAGCAAACTGAAAAACATCTGGCAAAACAAGAAGCTCTCCCTGAGATCAAAGATTCGACTAATGCGCTCTCTGGCGATGTCAGTCTTCCTTTATGGTTGTGAGGCTTGGACGCTCACCGCAGACCTCCAAAAAGAATTAATACGCTTGAGATGAGATGTTTTCGAAAGGTATTAAACATCTCCTACACGGCGCACATCACGAACGAAGCGGTCCGTGACAAAATAAGTGCTGTCATTGGCCCTTACGAGGGCCTTCTCACCTCAATTAAAAAGAGGAAACTACGAATGTACGGACACGTGTCAAGATCTGGAGGTATCTCAAATACGATATTGCAAGGCACAGTCCAGGGAAGAAGGAAAAGAGGCAGACCAAGGAAGATTTGGGGGGACAATATCAAAGAGTGGACCGGACTTACATTTAGCGATTCTCTGAAGGCAGCTCAGAACCGTGACACTTGGCATGAGTTAGTGCGCAGCTCAAAATGGTGCCCCAACGACCCAGCGTCGGGTTAAGGGACAGTTCAAGTTCAAGTTCATACCAAAAAACAGACATTCGGGGTCCCCAGCGCAAAAGTAAATTACATTAGAAGTTTAGAGCCCTATAGCATTTTAATATGGGCTACCAAGATTTTGTTATCAAATTTTGGTTAAGATCAATTCTTTTACACAAAACCTGAGGCATAAACTTAATTAAAGAAAAGAAAAGACATGATGGGGCCCATTCAGTGACAGATTTAAAGTTGAAAACACGTGTTTATTTCAATTTGCATGATAATGGATATGTTTGTCGTTAATTAAAAATTGAATGGACAAAATCTTTTAAACATTAACCACCCCCGCCCCTAATAAAGACAATTGGCACCCCCACAAAAGAAGAAATGGTTATTAAAATTTAGGGCCTTAAGGTATTTTAATATTGGCTATCAAGTTTTTTATACAAAAAATATAGCAAGTAGTTAGCTTTTAAACTAATTTTTATATAGCTCATATAAGGAAAAAATGGCATTATGGGCCCCGGCGCCCCTTATGTGTTAAATGGAGATAAAAAGTAGCCCGTTATCATTCTGGAAGGGTATTCAATGGTCTCAAAAATGTTCATGACGATTGGATACATGGTTTAGTTAGCTATAAATGACATACACTCACACACACACAATATAGAGATATATTTTGAAAGAAAAACATATTTAGAGGCCCCCGGCTACATTCAGTGCAAGATGACAATTTCAAAAATCTTTTCATTTTAATTCCGTTTCATCAAGAATATATTTATCGAGATCGTCAAAAAATGAATGGGAAAAATATCTTAAAAATTTACGAAAAAGACATTTTGGGCCCCCCGACCCCGATGAAATGGACATTAGAAGTTCATTGCCCTTTATGGGCTACAGAGGTTTTGTATACAAAGTTTGGTTAAGATCCATTCATTTACTCAGTAACTAACGCATAAACTAATTTTTATATAGCTCAAATAAGAATAAAATGAGATTAAGGGCAACAGGGGCCCATTCAGGGCAAGATATATAGCTCAAAACACCTTTTCATTTCAATATGGATAATAATAGATACATTTATCATTATTTGTCAAGAACTTTAATAATTAAATTGAGGGATAAAATCTTAAACGTTTACTAAAACAGGGTGGTCGGACACTTCGACCCCGGACGGTTCGACCCTGCCAGTTCGACGCCAGGACGTTTCGACGCCAGGTCGTTTCGACCCCGGTCGGTTCGACCCCGGACGGTTCGACCACGGACGATTCGACCCCGGTCAATTCGACCCCGGACAGTTCGACCCCAGGACGTTTCGACCCTAGGGTGTTTCGACCCCGGACGATTCGACCCCTTCATTTTTAAGGCGTGAAATGTTTTGGTTTTTAAAAATCCATTTTAATCCTTTTTTAATTAAAAAATAATTAGTTTAAGTTTAATATTATCTCTTTAAAAATAAAAACAGTATGAAATAGTTATTTTTAACGTTTATTTAATGATAGTATGATTGAACAAATAATTTAGTTTTATATTAATATCTCTTAAAAATTAAAAATAGAATGAGATGTTATTTTTAATTAGTAATATAAAATAGTACAATATATAAAATAAAATAGTCTAATTTATACTAATAGGTCTTAAAAATTAAAAATAGAATGAGATATTTTTGAAAATTAAAAATAGTACAATATATAAAAGTCTAATATATATTCTGTTTCTTGTGTACGTTAACACCTATAGACTTGCCTGGTAGAAAAACTGATTTTAATAAGACGTACAAAGTTATCTAACGTAAATAAATTTCAATATTTAATATGCCGCGTTGCAGACAAAAGCATTCAAGCTGCTGGGTCCTTATGACCTGACTGAACGTTACGTATTGATATTTACCGTCTATTTGAATGTTCAGTTTACCATCGTTTTACTGGAAGCATGCCGTTGTAAAATGAGGTGCATGGGTGGTGGGTAGTTTGTATTATAAAGCGGTCATGATGGCAAAAAAAAATTCGGCGTTTGAAAGGGTACCAGGGCAGCTTTTACAACAATATTGACAGCAGCCTAGGCGAAAGGTCTGGATTTCGAACTGTCCCGTCGTTATATAATGAACGACTAGTTACGAAGACGAGACTAAGCGACGACCACAGAACTTGATGTGCTGGAGAGGGTTATTGAGAAGGTAAATAAAGGGAGTATGGGCAGAGATACTGTAGGTGATTGCCCACATTGCCTTTTTTTATTGTCCAATTACATCGGATCGGGGTTGTGGTGGAATCGGACTATTTACCTTAGACCGATAGCGTATTGATCACAATCATGATTTCGCTTTGAATGTTGACTGGTAATCAGTGTATATATTTTTTTTCCAAAATGTCGTAAATTTAACGTTCANCGTCCGGGGTTGAAACACCCTACTGTTTTAATATATATTAGACTTTTATATATTGTACTATTTTAAATTAATTATTAAAAAGATCTCATTCTATTTTTAATTTTTAAGAGCTATTAATATAAATTAGACTATTTTATTTTATACATTGTACTATTTTTATTTATTAAAAATAACATCTCATTCTATTTTTAATTTTTAAGACATATTAATATAAAACTATATAATTTGTTCAATCATACTATCATTTTAAAAAACCGTTTAAAATAACTATTTCCTACTGTTTTTATTTTTAAAGAGATAATATTTAACTTTAACTATTTCATTTTAATTTAAAAAGAATTAAAAATGAATTTTTAAAAACCAAAACATTTCACGCCTTAAAGTAAAAGGGGTCGAATCGTCCGGGGTCAAAACACCCTAGGGTCGAAACGTCCTGGGGTCGAACTGTCCGTGGTCGAATCGACCGGGGTCGAATCGTCCGGGGTCGAACCGTCCGGGGTCGAACCAACAGGGGTCGAAACGACCTGGCGTCTAAACGTCCTGGCGTCGAACTGGCAGGGTCGAACCGTCCGGTGTCGAATCGTCCGGGGTCGAAGTGTCCGTAATTCCAAAAACAGGTATTTTTGGCCCCCAACCCTGAAGAAGTTGCCATTAGGAGTTTAGTACCCTATAATATTTTAATATTGACTATCAAGTATTTATATACCAAGTTTGGTTAAGATCCATCAATATAGCAAGTAGCTATCGCTTAAACTAATTTTTAGATAGCTCATATAGGCAAAAGTCGACATTAAGGGCCCCCAGGGGCCCATTCAGGTCAAGATATAAAGCTCAAAACAACTGTTTATTTTAATATGGATAATAATGGATTCATTTATCATTTATTTGTCAATACCTTTAATAATTGAATAGTGAAAAAAATCTTGAACATTTAAGAAAACAGGTATTTTGGGCCCTCAGCCTCGAAGGAGTTGCAATTAGGAGTTTAGTGCACTATGGTATTTTAATATTGGCTATCAAGAATTTAATTGCAAAATTTGGTTAAGATCCATCAATACAGCAATTCCTTAGCTATTAAAATTTTTTTTTTTATATCTTATAATAGCAAAAAATGACGTTGTGGGCCCCCGGCGTCCCTTTAGTGTTAAATGGAGGAAAAAAGTAGCCAGTTACCATTCCGTGAGGGTACTCAACACTCTCAAAAATGTTCATGACGATCGGATGAATAGTTTAGTCAGCTCTAACGGACAAGCACACACACACACACATACATACATACTTTCATTTATATATATATATATA
>MUZC01000888.1:550769-610724 GCA_002072015.1 Radix auricularia
ATATATTTATATTAGACCTGTGAAAATTACCGATTAATTTTTCGATTCATCGGTAATTTTCTTTACGATTGAAATCATTTTAATCGATAAAATAGCTAATAAAATTAAAGAAAATGTCTTTTAAAAATTTCTCAATTGATTTAAAAAATTAATTAAAAATTAATAATTGTTATTTTTTTGCGTACACATTTCTCTTTAAAGGAGTTTTCGAAAGTGTAAACCTTAAAATGACCTGTTTTATAAGGACAGTGATTTTTTAAAAAAACATTGCTTCTAATTAATTAACGATAACAAATTTAAAATTCGTTGACATTATATTGAACTACTGATATTTAAATATATCTCCTAACAATATTATATTTTAAATTTTGAATCAAATTAAATACTTAAGTTATAGGCAATTTAAAAAATGCCATAAAAGGGCACAAAATGTGAAAGAAAACAACGTAGTGAAAAAAGTGATCAAAAGGTGATATCAGAGTACACATACTTTGGGATAAAAATATGATCTTTATGTTTTTGTTAATCATCAAACAAATTCTATACAGCTATATTATTTCTATATTTTAAAAATTATTTTGAAATTTTCATCCGAGGGCTTAAACTTTGATACGTTAACTATGTTTTAAAAATAACTCAATAAACAAAAATCAATTGCCTGTTTTTATTATTTCCCTTAAAATTTTCAGTTTAATGACGTCATACATCTTTATTTTTAGCTTTAACAAAATTATCGCTTAATTAATCGGTAATTTTTCAAAAGTTAACGAATAAATTTAATTTAATCGATAACAGCCCTAATATATATATATATATCTTTTTGTCACAAGGCCCTCATTAGCGAGACTGTCACGTGTTAGTCCAAACTTAAACTGACAAGAAATAATTTGAAAGAGTGCAAACTTTCCTACTTACACATTTTAGACCAAAACACACATACACCTACACAAATTACAAACAAACAATTTTTATTTTAAAAAGTCCTTTAATATGTTTCATTTTAATGAACACAATTTAACCGTAAAACGTTTGACATTCTCTACGTCATAACCATTATTATGTTTTATTAAAGTCTAATTTTGATATGCTTTAAAGTTATATTTTTATCGTGTTTTTTATCGTGTTTTTTTTTATCCATTTAGACTACATCCCGAAGTTTTCAATTTAAACTGATATTTAAACTGTATTTTAATGTATTCACTCTTACAACTTATTATCTTAAATTAAGTGAAAGATCTTTGTGTAGATACAACTTATTTTTATATTATTAGTCACATCTATTCATCACATAATATATTATATATATATGTATGCATATAAAGCTCGTATGACTACTATCAGAATACCTTTAAAATAAACTTATTCGAAATACTTCATCTTTTAAATTTACGCCCTAGATTTTAATAAAATATATTTTGTGTCAACAGGTATATATTACATCTACAGCAGTGTACATTTCAACACAGGACACCATTTGTTAAATTATCAACATTATGTAAATATAAAAAAATTAACAAAACATTTAAATTGTTAAAATGAAATATTAATTAAAACAATTTTTTTTATCCTGAGAGTTTGAGAAAGTGATAGTACGTACGTTTAAATAAAAATAAATAAACGTTTATTTTGGTAACATTTAATCCACAGTAAACACCAATTGTATTTTATGTCCAATAGAACTGGTATCACTACGTACATCGTATAAGTCCAAACAACCCAATGAACACAGGTGTACTACTCAGATCCGTGTACTCAAGTTGTAACAACTGCACATTCAATAGCGAAACAAAATTTTCAGTTAGGTTATAGATAGACTGTCCATCTGCTGGTAATTTGCCGGGACAGTCCCTAAATTTCCCCTCTATCCTGGAATCCTGTCAGGGGCGCAATTTGTCCCGGAATTTAGAAATTAAAAGTTTTTGTATGAAAATTAAGTATTTTTTATGAATAAAGTCAAAAGTGACTTTTGTTCGACGAATTTAATCTTATCAAAGATTTTATAACTGACAATTTGCAGAAAAGGTTACAAGAAAAGCTTCACCTGATAAGATTTGGGCAAATTTATTTATTCACTTTCGCACCAACACAACTGGTAAATTTAAAAAAAAAAATAGTGCAATTTGCTTTCACATTAGCAGGAACCTCCACTGAAGTTGAGAGCTTGTTTTCTTACATGAATCAGATTTGGACTGACCAAAGAAGCCAGCTGGAGGTCTCCACAGTTGATGCCCTCTTATCAATTCAATACAATTCAAACATGAATTGCAGCATTTTCTATGATGCAATCATGAAAAATGACAATTTTCTTGAAAAAATCCACTCAAGCGAAAAATATAATTAAAAATTTACAGTAATATTCGAAAGGGTTACCTATAAAAAATATATTGAATTTTCAAGAGTTTTTAAAAAGAATAAAAAAGTTTTAAAAAATAATGAATGGCTATTTTATTATTGCTTTATGATTTAAGTGAGCTATTTAAAGAAATTTTTAAAGGTTTTTTACTTATTTTTAATTTGTCCCGGAATTGAACAAAAATGTCCCGGATTTTTTCGAAGAACCTCTGGACAGTCTCGTTATAGAGTAGCCAGTTACCGATACACACATGTTATCATTGACTAAGAACTGGCTTCTTTTCGGAAATTTAGCTTCCATTTTTAAAATGTAATACCAAGATTAAATGATTTTATGTATAAATTTCAAATCGTATTTTTTTGTCTGAAATAGTATATAGCATTTCAAAAACAAAATTCTTTAAAAAATAAATTCAGATTAATATTAGTTAAAATCTCAGTCGTTTAAAAGTTAATTAATTTCTGATGTTTATTTTCTATTACAGGAGGTATTTTTCATCTGATAAAAGGAGACTTGATACAAGTTTGCCTGACGGGACTAAACATAGTTGACTTTTCCAGGGAATCAACCTTTTTAGGGATGTTTTTGTTGCACTCAAACATTAATTTATAACATAACTTTGAGGATTTTTAATTAAATTATTTTTTAAAACTCTTATTGCAGCTGGACTCAGGTGAAACTAAATTTATGTTTATTCATTTATAGCCAAAATATTTTTTTTTATAAAATAGAAACATAAAAAATTTATTTAAAAATGAACAAAAAATCAGAGCTAGAGAGAGCCAAACTTGAGAGTAAACATTAAGTCTAATTATTTCTTTTTATTCTTTAAGAGGAAATAAATATTACTGTAAAAGATTTAATTTACAAAAGCTATCAATATGATACTACGTACACAGTTTATAAGCAAGAATATGAGTTCACAATTTGACATTTAACTTGCATTTCTTTCATTTGTGTTGTTTGTTACATAAAATCATGAAATTGGACTAAAATTATTTTAAAATTAATTTTGACGACCTCTTCATATATCTTGTCCTTATTAAAACATTTGAAAAGAGTATAAAAAATGATGTGACTGTTTATTAAGGTTATACTGCTTCAATTAACTCAAAGAAAGGAGTAAACAACGTAAAAGTAAATTTTATTTTAAATTTAAAGTTTTATATATTTTTTACACTATCATAAGCACTAACAGAATTATTTTAAAAAAAAGAAAAAAGAAATTAAACATGCTATAGTTCAGTAAGTGTCAAATTTGTGAAACTAGTTTTTCATAATTAAAAAGAATACCATAAATGAAATAAAATTGTGTTTGTTTATTTTTGAATAAAAATACTCTGCTTTTTCAGTGTAACATTCAAAATTGAAAGTTATTATTTCTTAATGTTAAATCATAACAGCTATTACGAAGAAACAGCTAAGATTTAATTAACCATTTAAAATCGTGGATACGAAAGGTTATGGCTTATTTGTTTTTAAATGAAACAAAATATTTAAATTGTTACCGGTAATATAACTATTCGGGATTAAGTGCATAACAAAATGCTTTCATCAGTACCAAACATAAACAGAAATGTTTAAATTAAATTCAAACCATATACTCTAACAAGGAAAACGATATCCTGGGTGGAAAAGAATAAAAAATTGACAAGTCGTTAACAAGAAGAAAGCATAGAAAAGCAAAAGGAAAAATAGACACATAATATTAACCCAAAAATTTCTAATGAGATATAAATGTTATGCGATTTTTTTGATGATTTTTCAATATGCAGAAAAGTTGAATTTTAGAAAAAAGATATCAAAATCGTATAAAAAGTCCTTTATAACTTACAAAATATTCAAAATAAATAGTAATTTACTTTTCCACCCAGAAATTTTTCAAATCATATTTTTTATATTAAATTGACTAATGCAAACTACTGGATAAATAGCTGTTGGTGTAGTCTTTTTTTAATAAAGGCCAATAATACTAATGAGAAAAGACATGAAACATTATCACTGAATTTGTATGGTTATGATTTAAATGAAAAATCAAATAAAATTTATCTTTTATTAAAAAATATTTTTCTTCAAAAGTGAGAACAATATAAACCTCAAATGATATCTATACAAGAAAAAGAATATTCTGTCTGAAAACCCAAATCACAAAAACAAGTTTTTATTATTTTGAACAAATTCAAAAAAGACATAAAATGTTATTAGAAACATGCCGATAACACTACATGACGTCTACATATTATTTGTAAGTTCCTACTCCCATATAAAAGTTTCAAGTATTACTATTACACATTGATTGCGTAAGACACTTTTCAGGAAAACCAATTTCAAAGTATCGCCCTGACCTACATGCTGCTTTGTGTTAATTGTATAGCTTACGAATGTCTTGGATCAAGTCTAGGTCAATGTAACCCCGCGATATATATAACCATGTATCTATTATTATTTTTTTTACTGTTGTTTAATGTACAATACAATCAATTAGCCATACTAGATTGGAACTTGATAACGTGTTCTGAGATGTTTTATGATGTTTTTTAACATGTGTTTATATATATATATATTGTAGTCACACTTTGCCTTATAAATAAAAATTTATACGTTTTAAAAATATTTCTAATTGTAAAAGCAACCTACACGTAAAATTCTTTCGAAAACTCAAACAGAATTGTTATCATCACATCTTTACATTATTTTCAAACACTATAAATCGCCCTATGAATTATAAATATTTTCAGAATATTGCTGGAAATTCTGATTTTATGTGTTAGAAATTCGCTAAATGGAAAGCCGTATCATGTAATTTCTGGTTTCTAATTGAATTTGTAAAATGAAATTTTACAATTTAAAATTCTAAAAACAATTATCTGTATTTTAGAATAGTATTCCAAAAACACAGCCATAATTCTTTTTTAAAATTTGTATATTCATAAACATTTTAAATTTGACAATTGTTGCTAGGTATCAAACTGATGCTGAAATTAAAGATCGATATTACCTAACTTAACCTATACAATATTAAATGTAGTAAAATGTCCCTATTGTTTCGACGTGTTTATGCTTTTCTTCAGACTTTTTCAGAATTTTACTGTGAAAAATAAAAATGGAAAATTTTTTTAAAAAACGGGTTACTTAAATTGGTAAAACAGTTTCTTCCTATTGAGAAAAGACGAGCGATGTCAATGTGTGGTAACAGGTCATAAGTGATATATCTTTACCCATAATCTTATCAGCTTATGGCGAACACTTGATGCTATATTTATTGCTGATGTAAGAATCGACACAAGGTTATACTGCCATATTTGTTGCTATAACCTGAATACACGTTGTCTAAACAGGTTTTTGGAATATTTTTTTTAAAAATCGAGTGACAATCAGTGGCGTCGCTAGTGGGGTGCGGAGGGGGCGGGCCGCCCCGGGTTACACCATCAGAGGGCTGACAACAGATCATAAAATTCTATAGATTCCCGTTATTTGGCGCTGGAAAACAAGGAGGAGTTCTATGGATTAAATCATGAGGGGGTGACACCATGAGCTACCGCCCCGGGTGACACCAACCCTAGTGACGCCTTTGGCGACAATATACCTGGTTTATTGTGTTTTTAAAGATTAAATATATTTTTTTCTTTCTTGCTTTTCTTGCATTGTGGTAAAGCTAGTTATATGGGCCTTAAAATTATAAAGATGATTTTTTCCCTTTATTTCATTGCGCTATAGTCTAATACTTTTACTTTACAAACCTAATTTTTAAACACGTAGCATTAAATAATTTTATGTCTTAAACCAGGACCTTAATAGGTTCGGCACGCGGGTCAAAAGTGTCCACGTAGAGAATTTTTTTAAAATAATGATTTGATTCGCTGTTTTTGCTTAAAAACATATTAAATTTATAATAAACTTTGATTTGAAACAGGCTTATAACATGTGGGATTAAAGTAGTAGTTTTATATAACTCTCATTTTATCACAAATAAAAAGCAAATGAAAATCTGCATAGGCGCACCCAACTGTCATTCTCTCTGTCCACTTCCTTTTTTCTTTTACACCCAGTGCATCTGGGTGCGATGCACATAGTGGGGCGCGGTGTGAGTGTGCAATAGGTTTATGGTATTATTGTTACAATTACAATCCACTGATGGATGAGTACACCTGTAGTGCCAACCACCGCCGACTGCTGAGGTTAGCTCTAGCAGACGGGTACAGTTTCCCCAAGCCCCTGGATGCCAGCGCCCTCGTTGGTGTAATTTACAAATGACTTAACGTGGCGCACATTGTGTGTCACTCTGTAAGTGTTCTGGGATGAGTACTTAACGTTTCAGTGCCTACACTTGAGCTAATAATAAGTTTTTTTTTTAGTTATTATCATCTGTATGAAACTGAACAATGATAAACACTATTGTATAGGGAAATAAAATTATATTTTCTAACATTTGTGAAAAATAAATTAAGCATGTTACTATAAACAGACAAAATATCTAAATGTTCCTGAATTGATCCCTCTAGGTTCTCGATGATCATGTTTCTGTTTTCTCATTCATAACGCATGCGCTCTGCTGTGATTTACACGACTTACGATACGGGCTGACATGCGATGCGGGGCCTGAGGGGTTGGCCTGTGATGTCATTGTTCATGTGGTACCTCATAGTGCCCGCTACCTCTGCATCATGAGTGATCTGCGTGGCTTAGGTTGTGGGGGTTGTTTCACATCTATTGGGTGGTCAGTTACATGACCAAGGTCTTCTGGGAGCTCTGTGCACTCTGGCTCGTTGAACTTTAATGTTAGGATGTGCTTGTGAGACTGACCGAGTGGGTTATGGTCAAGGCTATTTGACCGTCGTACCCGTCACTCAAATCAGTCATGTAGTTAAATTTAAGACAGAAAATTAGTCAATATTTTTTATATAGTTAATGTGGTATGCAGCAAACTAAACACAAATCAACAGGGGTTTTCTCACATTAAATATTATAAACTTTTTTTAGTTGTGTTGTTTAGTTTCACATCGCAGTCAAACACTGATGTAGCTCCAAATTCGACGTTCGTTACGTCGCGTATTTGGTGTAACTACCTTATTGTACATATGTTGTTTTCTATGTTATATCTTTGTTTGCTGTGTACTCTTTCTTCTCAAGCACAAAAAAATCAAAACACGCTCTAATCAACTAAATATTTATATTTTTAATTAATATTTTATCCTGCCACTTGATGAGTAGCATCCTACTCAAGCTTCGTAATTGGAAGCTGTTAAGCTCTTTATTTGATTGGCGTAGGTCGTCCGGGACTCGCGGCCATATAGGAGTGTGCTGAGTATGCAGCCGTGGTACATAAAGGTGTTCGTCTTATCAGTAAGCTTCACATTGTTCCACACTCTTTGATTCAGCCTAGCCATTAACGACTCGCCTTTGTTGATTCTTGTTTAAATAATTTCTTTTTACGGATAGTGTGCTTTTGATGTTGCTGCCAAGGTAGTTTTTATATCCTCGACGACATCAAAGGTGTTTCTCTCAATTGCGATTGCTGGGTGTCAGTCTGTGCCTTTTCTCAAAATGTGGTTCTTTTTTAGACTACTCGTTAAACCAAAACCTTTGCCGGCCTCTGAGAACTTATTTACCAGGTTTGCAGTGCTATCACTGTGTGTGATGCAAGAGCTGCGTCAAATGCGAAGAGCAACACTCTGATTATTACCGTTTCCACTTTGCTTTTCACACGGAGCTGACATTTATCCGTCCTGGTATGAATGTTAACACCATCGGAGCAGTCCTCGAGTGCATGTCGCAATAGCACCGACAAGAAGATACAAAAGAGCGTTTGAGCCAGTATGCAGCCCTATTTAACTACCTCACAAACTGGGAAGGATTTTTGAGGTGGCACCATCAAAGAGCATATTAGTTACGACAGATTTGATGATGGAGAGAAGCCGCTGGAGGAAATCCTACTTTTTACAGTTTTATTAGGTTTAGTTTCATTTACATTATAGGTTTTCTTATTTGAGTTTTAGTATGGCTATTCCTGTAAATTTCTTTAGATTTTGTCAAGAAACGTGATATTTTATTGTTATATTTAAAAATTACATTGTTTATATATTCATTTTGGAGGTTTTGACTAAGTTTTTGTGTCAAGCATTTAATATTTAAGCTTTGTTTGTGTATTTCCTTTCAATTGGTAGCCTCAAATTTCTTAAATAAGTTCTCTTGAATAAGTTCATTATAGTTTTTAGATTGATTTGTTTTTTATCACTTCAATAAAATGTTATCACAGTGCACATTGCTATGAACTGTCAATGTCAATCGATTTTTATAGTATATTTAGCATAATGTGCAAATGTATGCTATATAACAGTCCATTTTAAGCCCAAAAACTATCTGGGATTCATTTATTTTTTTTTTTTTTTTTTTTTTTTTTTGGTTTATGTCTCTTTCGCAATAACAATTTCGGTAAATTGTTGAAGAGTTAAAAAAACATTTAGGCAAAACATTACACTTTTTTTAATAGTCAACTATACTAAACGTTTAATTTCATGTCTTTATTTGAAGAAAATTTGAGTTGAATTTGTTTTCAATATGTGACAAACAAATTTCAGTTTAATTTGACGGTTATCTTTGATGACAACTTGGAATTAATTTCAATATATAAAGATCAACCTCAGTCTACGGATGATTAAGGGTGAGGGGTGAACGAGGTATAGCCCAGGGCCCCCGAAGGTTTGGGGGTCCGCAAATTTTTTATATTTTATAATATAAAAGTACAAAATTTTGCACGAACCTTTGAAAATATAATAAATTAAGTATAATTATAAATCTTATCTATTAAACTGATTTTCTCTTTAGACCTGATAGTCTTAATAATCGAAAAACTTGATTTGATTGGCTCACTAAGAGAACATATTATAAATTATGGTATATATTTCTTAAGTTTCCTAATTTTCATAAGTTCCACTGGCAGTGTGGTAGAGTATAGGCTTGTCATTCAGGTGGTGTGGGGATTGATTAAGGAATTAATTTTTTTTAAATATTTTTTTTCTTTTCACACTCAATTATAACATACCGGCAAACACCTCAAACAATTAATTCTTTGTGTTTATTTTTGCATTATCATTATTCATTTATAGTCTTATATTAGCTGCTAGCAATCATTTTATTTTAAGGGACGCTGGCTGGCTAGGGCCCCCGTTTGATTGCAGCCCGGGGCCCCGTTCAGTCTTAATCTGCCCCTGACCTCAGTTGAAATGGAAGTACCAAGTGGTAAAGTAACTATCAGAGCCAGTAGAAAATGTTCTCTTTTTGACCTTCCTTTAAGATAAAAAAAGAACAAAAGAATTATAATAAATAAATAAACAAAATAATAATTACATTAGCAAGTCCTAAATTAGTGAAAATTATTTTGTAAAAATAATATAATAAATATTTCAAAAGAAGCAACGTGATCTATCACAATTTTGACGATAGTTACATGCTGGATGGCAATCCACTCCACCGTAAAAACTATTAATTTATGTATCTTGCTTAGTTCCATAAATGAAATAGTTTAGAATAAGGTTTGAACTGAAATTAATGAATAAACAATTTATCTCATAAGCGAGTTTTACAACAATTAAATTTAAAAAATAAGAAATAAATCGGACTATAGTTACTTGTCACTGCCTCGTATTCCTGAAACAGACTATCGTGTTCATATTACTACTTTATGTTACTGAAGCTTCACATTAAACATGCATATTATGTCAAACATATTACTTTCATTATTATGGCACAAGTTTAAATTGATACATCAAACCATTTTTCGAGTAATATTTAAAAAGAACAACCTCAGCACAGTGTACAGTTTCTTATGATTGAAACCAGAAAGCACTTTAGCCGAGGAACAGGCCACTTGTATGTTACTCACGCCATTGTTTATTCAACAAGTTATGCCAAGAGTCAAAACAGCAGTAAACTTTCCATTTCACAATTGCTTTCATATAAGTTGCTATTGCAGCTGTCATGGAAATAATGACTTATGCTGCTATGACTACATTAAAATTCATTTTTTAAAAATAGATTACCACATTTTCTTACGGAATATGCATACCTAAACTAAACAAATTTTCATAACACCTGATTTAAAACAATTAGTTGTTAAAAGAATCTGGTAGCAAGCAGTCCAGACCAGGTCCAAAATAACACTCCGTCTTTCCTTGCAAATGCATGGAGTAAGTGTAAGTAAATTGAAGGGGGGAAATATCATTTATAGAAATGCATTTTAAAAATCATTTTAAATATTTTAAATCATAGACAATTCATAAAGATATATAACAAATTAAAATTACATTTTAATCTGGGTCATATAGGATTTCCTGATGAGAGTATATTTTGTTATTTCTACGTCGCAAATGATACAGCAAGATTATTTTCCGCCCACGAAAAAATGAAGTATATTATTGGCGCCACCAACCATGTCCGTTTCATCAAATTTTACTATTATATAAGGTTGCAAGATTAATTTTTAATATAACGACTTGGACCGGCGCTCCGTACAAAGGGTATTAACTTTTATTTCCCTACTTACAGGAGCGGATATGGGTTCATATCAAACAATTAAACAACACATCATAGCAATGGAGAGAAAATTATGAGAAATGGTTGATGTATTTTGCAATGGTTACATCTTTGTTAGCAAGCGATTCTTATGGAGATCGGCAGCAAATCATTAAAAAAATCATGTAATCGCACAATTAAAAATTTAAGCAAAAAGCCGTGTTTTGAATACAATTTAGTGTTCTCTTTTAAATTTTGCAAGTGATAAGTGAAACTTCTCAAATATTTGAAATAATTATGCGAAAGCTGATTTCGTTTATAGAATTTACGCTATAAAAATAATAATAGAAGCCATATAACATTTTGTTTAATAATTAAATTTTAATTACTTACATAGGCGCGCAATCTCTCACGTTTGCACGAAATAGTTCAGAGGCTAATCACGCCCTAATCCAGGCCTATATATGAGGACGCCTTTGACAGATGATATGCATTAAAAATATATTTTAATTGCTTATCTAATCTCTATATGTTAATATATACATTTTTTAATAATCCGGAAGAGGATTATGTTTCTATTTTGTATTTGCATTTTGTTCTGAATTTAAGATATGGTCCATGAGACGTGACATGGTAAATTTAGAGCTGGTGTAATTATTGGCACATGTCTAAAATTCTCTAATGACTACTTTAACCAGAGAAAAGATTGGATCATTCTTTACAAATTTGAATTTAGAAATTCAATTTGTTTCAAGGTAAGAGAAGTTTTTTTTTTCCTTGTTAGTTTTCACTTTAGCATTCATTTATAATAATAATAATAATAATAATAATAATAATAATAATAATAATAATAATAATAACAATAATATTTAAAATAACTATACGATTTATATAGTGCAGAAACCCTGCAGAAACCCTGCAAGGAACATGGTAAACAGTGGTTTACATAAAATGAATAACACAAATAACATGATAATTTTAAATTCATTAAATTTAAAACATTCATGAATAAGTACAATACATTACTGTGCAATTAAGCTACGCTGATATTTTGAAGAAAATTTTTATTGTTAGTTTCTATAAACTCTAAATAATTAGCAGAAAGACGAAATCCTAAACAAAGTTGTTCCATAGTTTTAATTTTTGTATGTTCTACCAACATGATACAAAACTTGCTTCATGATTAAGTCTAATGTTTAATTTTTTTTTACATTACTGTACTAAGAAAGGAATTAAAATAATTTGTTTTAAGTTAGTTTATGTTTTACTGATGTAATAATTTTTCAGTGACAGTATTAGGTAGCGAGTTTGAATGTGTAGCTATACTTTTTTTTACTTACAAATTAATTGCACTGAAAAAAATAATCTTATTTTTAAAGAAAAATATGTTTTAAACATTGATGCATTTTAAATGGGCCATGCATTGAAAGTATACGCTTTGAAAAAAAAAAAATAACGACTATTATCCAAACACCCCAAAATTCGTTTTAGAAACCAAAACATTTTCTAAAATTATTTTTTTTTTATTTTATGGGCTGAATTTTTCACAGATTATAATTCTTTAATACGACAGCGGAACCAAAACACCTTTCCTATGTTTCATGAACAATGAGTTTGGAAAACGAATATTGATAAATTTAAATAAGTTTCACTACGACTACTCATTTTCTATTTGATTTATAATTAGAGATTAAAAAGGATAGGGCCAGTTTTATAATATGCCAAGTTCAAAATTCCCCCGAAACTACTTTATCTTCTTTGAACTAAAAAATTACCTTGATTTTGCTTGTCATTTTGGTATAATACAAAACGAATACTATATTGTAAGCAGTATAATCTTCCGAAATAGAAAAAATAATCAAAAACATTACCTGAAGAACATGTGTTTTAAAAAAACAGCTTTGGTCAGCTTAGATGATTCTGATCGCAAAAGAAAAATAGAATCTCTTCTAATTTAGTTCAGTTTTTGTCAGATAAATTATACTTTGATAATTTTTTGTTATTTTATTTTTACCTAAACATGACATTTAATTCGAACATGTAAGTGGTAAATTAGAGATGAAACTTGGTAAGATTAGTATTAAAATATACATTTTCTTATTTTTTCATAGAATCTAAAACATTCAACTAAAATGCCACCACGAGCAAAAGAAAAAGAACAGAATGTTGATTTACCCTGTCGTTTTGGTGTAGGCCTCGTGTATTATTACTACTGTAAATAGGTTAGTTAGTAAATTATTTTACTTTTAAATTGAATTTGCTACCAATTCACATATTTATCTCACACTTTGTCCTATACATGAAAGAGCGTTCTTTTCCGATTATATTTATTGTCTATTGCATACAAAAGTCATGACTCTCCTAAGCATAAATAATCGATACTCTTCATACAGATTTATTCCTTTTAAAAACGGGACACTAGAGACATCTTAAAATTTTACGCCATTACCGAAATACAGTCGAATGGCACACAGAGTATGCAGTTATGGTTTTCTTCAGTAGCACCAGATGTGTAGTAGTCTTTGAAAATTACTAGAAAGAAGTTGTCATATTCATTTGAAAAATAGATAATTCCAGAAATAATTTATTTCTTAAAAGTTACGTTCATATCCTAAATAAAAGAGATGTTAAGAAATAAATCAATATAAAATGAATTTTATTATGGTTAGAAAGAAACAATGCCATCTTTGTAATACTTATAAAAAATAAAAATAAAAAATATTTTTAAATATATGAAAATACTTTTTAATCTGTAGTTCACTTTATTTACAACAGAGACAACATCATCATTGCTATCAACTTAATGATGGCCTTAAATATTATAAATGATATAACTCTCTTTCAATCATAAGTATGTTATTTTGTCAAAAATATTGTTTTAAAATTTTTTAGAAGAAGTAGTATTCTATTTCATTTTTGGATAATTACATATTTTTTTATAAAGCAAGTATACTTTTAATTTCAAGAAAAGGTCTTTAAATATATATAAATATTCTTAAACTTTGATTTTTTAAATTTTTGTTATTGTTGTTGATTAAACTGACATTTATCTTGAAACTCAAGACTAAGAGCGAGCCCTTAGAGTAAGTATGGACATTTATTTTCTTTCAAGTTTCAATATTTTATTCTGTAATCAAATAATTGTGCATCAATTGTTTGGATAAAATTTATGAAATATTTAGCTTCAACAATTTTCTTTATATAATCAAAATCAAATTTGTTACAATTACAATCACAGTGTTTTAATATGTTTTCTCAGGTGTTTATTGATACTCTCAGTTTTGGCTATATTTATTTCTACATGCAGTTTTATTGCGGTCTTAAACATTCAAAATCACGGAAACTTAAAATCAAAAACAAATGTAAGATGAAACATTAAACTTATTATTTGTTTGTTGCTTGAAATTAATAGAAAATATAACTCATCATATATGACTCGGGCTTAGACCTCTGCAACATTTGAGGCTGTAGAGAGCTTTGCAATTTTCTTTTAATTATCTGTATTAATTCATTATCATAATTGAGTCTGTATTTTATTTTATTTGAAGTTTCATTTTTTAAAATAATAAATGTTGTTATAATAAGGTAACATAAATATGATAAGTTCTATAATTTTATCTTTATATAGATCTATTTAAAGGCGTTCGAGTTTCAGGCTGACTGTAAAAAATGTAGTAAGTAAAATAACAGACAGGAAATTAATAGTAAATCTAAATGAGAAAAAGAAAGGCAATTTTATTTTAGCCTTGGACTTTTAAGATAACGTCTTAAGAGTTTTTCTTTTAACATATTTACCTATTTTACTTAAACATATCTATGTGCACTTAACTATTTGTTGTTTAAAACCTGAGTCCAGTTTGTCATTCATTGCCTGGCAAATATTCTAAACAATTTAATCGTAAAACGTCAGAACAAAAGAGAATAATATTATTTCAACATTATTAAATTAATATTAGTCTGACAGTTTATTCACCCTTTGTTCATCAGGAAACAACAACATTGTAATATCAAAGAAGAGGTTCACTCCTGTTTCTGCACAAGTTTCCCTAAAATCACCACCTGCGATTCCCGGAAATGAACTTACTAAAGGTATGTAAATTAATTAATACCATTTTCATTTTATGGACATTTTGCAATTTTAAAAATAGAAACAATGTCTTCTGTAAAGTCATATGTTATTAGTATTTTTTCCAGTAACACGAAATTTCTTATTGTAACTTTTTTCCATACTTTTTTCATCTAGATCATCCTCTTCATAAATATGTCATAAAAATAACGGCGACAATATGTTAACGTGACATTTAAGTAAGGAGCAGATGTAATGATAACACATTCCTACAAAAATTTACTATGAATAGAAACTATCGATGTCATATTGAGTCTTACAAATGAGTTTTATCTCTTTACTGTTTTAGCCAATCATTTCACTTTTTTTCTCTTGTTAATGCATTTTTAAAAATAAATAATAGCACTATGTCTACACAACATTCATATTAATACAATTCCTTAAATCAAAATATTTTTGTATTTCAGATCCGTATTTCACTCTATCTGATCACTTCACTACAACCATTGACATCATTGAACCTCAATCAAAAATAGGACATGCAAGTGGAGTCAGTATCCTATCAAATAGTATCAAAATAGACAGTTCATGTGAAACATTATGAAAGTCATTTAAGTTAGCATCAATAAAATTGATTATCTATCAAGACCGCAATATAAAGTAAAGAAAATAACATAAATTGAAACCAAACATACCACAAAAGACTACACAGGTGAATACGATCCGTAAACATAACTGGAGATTATATTTTTAGTATCCATCTATAAGTTGGCGCACGCGGTCATGCTTCTCCACAGCTCTCTGTCTTTGGTACTGACCATCAGCTCCGCTGGTGATTGTGCCCCATGCCCATGCCTTCTTGTCAGCCAATCCAGCATCTTTTCTCTCTGTCTGCCTCGATCCCTTTTGCCCTCTCTCCTTCCTGTTGATATTGTGTGTTCTAGTTTGCCTCGACTCATGATGTGTCCAACAAATATTGTATCCTTCTGAAGTGAGACATAATTTTTATTGTCGGCCTACTTCTTTCAGACCTTCCTCGTTACATCTTTTCTCCGTTCATGGTAATTTTAACAATTGTATCAAGAACCACATTTCACAGGCTTTCAAACGTTTCTGTAAGTAATTTTTTTGTGACTGTGCAGCCCTTACGCGCATAAAATAAAACTGGTTCGACGTAACACTGAAGTACTCCTTTCCTTTCTTCCATTGATACGGTTTGCAAAAATATAGTTATGCGTAATTGTTTTGGTTTTTAAAATTAATGGCGTAGCGAGATGGGGGCAAATTCTATTAAGAATAAATGCCTTATGCAGTTTAAAGTTTAAATACAAAGTTGCTTTGATGTATAAACTTCAATTATATATTTTAAATAAATTTAAAGGTTTCCGTGTAAATGCAATGTATTTGTTACATCCATATCCCCATTCATTTATCATATAATCCTAAATGTATGTATAATAATCAAACCTTCTGTGGCCATGTTTTTTTTTCTTTGAATAATATTTTTGAACAAAAATAATGAACTAACAATTGTTGTATGAATATTTCTTAGCTAAACAAATTTAAATGACCAATCTTTAACATTAAGCTATACATATCCTCAGGTTTTTATTACGTCTACAGCAGTATACACTTTCAAACACAAGACCCTGCGTTTAACTATAAACATAATGTAAATATTAACTTTTTAAAATATACAATTTAATATAGTTGATAATTTTTAAAAAAAAACAACTAAAATGAAATTCAATTTCCGAAGAGGTTCAGAAATAACTGCAGGTAAGTGGAGGGATTGGCGAGTTATTTGGCAAAAGAAAATTATTAATCATTTATAATTTGTTGCCTTCTAATCAAGTCAAATTAACAATTCAATTAAATGTCAACAAGAACTGGTATCATTACATACATCGGATCAGTCCAAACAGTCCAATGAACACCGGGGTACTACTAAGATCCGTGTACACCATCTGTAATAATTGCACATACAACAACGAAACAAAATTTACCGGTAAGGTATAGATTTAGGAGTTTACATCTGATGCAAACATATTTACATAAACGAATTACTGTTTTTTTTTAAACGAAATAATGTGTAACATTGATAATTAGTTTTATCTGTTTTTAAAAGTCAGATAATGTTTTAAAACAAATTTCTTTAAAATTACTATGTCATGTTAATTTTGGTTAAAATCTCAGATTTTTAAAGATAATTAATTTCTCAATTTTTCTTCCTTGTGATAGGTGGCATTTTTCATCTTGTAAAGGGAGATTTGATACAAGTTTGCCTGACGGGACTAAACATAGTTGATTTTTCCCATGAATCAACCTTTTTAGGATTGTTTTTGTTGCATTCAATCAGCGATTTGTAATATTTTTTTCAGAATGTTTTCTCGAATTTTAATTTTTATTGAAACCAAAAAGACCTAAGAATCAATGTATGATTATTATTCACAACAAACTTTTAATTGTACATAACATATTGGGTTTCCTATATCATTTACACAACATTTATATTTGATTTCACAAACAGAAACAAAGTAAGCCAAACCTGAGAGCAAATATTAGGTTTTAGTTTGTTTTCTTTCATTTCTTTTATATATGTATGTGTACAATAAATAAAGCTATAGATCAGTAATTGCGGTAACATTTGTATCATTAAATACAAATATTTTAAAAGTTTAACAGAATTACCATGCATATAAATCCACACAATAAATTTTGTGTTATCATATTTTATTTACAGAAAAACCTTGTAAATATTACAAACTACAATTCGTTACGATCAAACTCAGTTAAAATAAATCTAACATCTACAGGGTAAGATTTTCGTTTTTGATACAGTATTTAAAAACAGTATAATAATGGTGTGATTTTTAGCGCATTTTCGAGAGGTCGAATGCGCTATTGCACCCGTTTTGTCCGTCCGTCCGTCATCACCCTTGATCTCAGCATCCATAAGTCCTAGACCCATGAGGTATATATGTTTTTTGTATGTCCTGACCTGCCATTTGTGCATCAACACTCAGTTACTCGATCCGTTAAAAAACCCCGTTAAAACTACCAAAAAATATTTCGAATCGAGAGGTAACACTAGCGCAGGGAACGGCCGCCATTGCCGGAAGACGAATGCAGAACGTTTCAAGCATTGAAGAGTGGTGCGAAAGGGTGCAAAAGAATTAGTTGTTTTTTTTTAGTTGACGTCATTAGAATATGTGTAAAAGTTTAGAGAGTTTTACGTCATCATTTGTGGTGACTTGTAGTTAGATTAAAGAGAAAATATTTTTTTTTAAAATGTAAAGAAATGACTTTTAAATTTAAAAAAATGTCAGGTATATTCATTACACAAGAAAATTCATAAAAATATGTCTAAAATCTAAACACAATTACTGATAACTACATAATTCTGATATCTAACATAAGTACTGATACATAATACGAAAATGCGCTAACACGTCCTGAATTCCAATAGGGACCAGGCTTAACATGATTTTTTTATTTAGGATATACTGATTTTATTCTCTTAAAGAAAATAGCAATAAAAATAAATTTTAGATATCGTTGCTGAATGTTATGTAAAATTATTTTGTTTTTCTTATAAACAGTATACTAATACAATATTTTAAAAGTTTATTTTCAAAGCTTTACTATAAAAATGTAGCCTTGGTATTGAATTTTTTTTTAAAATCATAATTGACACAATACCATAATAAAGATCAAATTGTATGTATTTTTCAAAATGAAAATCAATTGTTTATACCTAAATATTTTGTTTAAAAATATATTAATTGCTGATATTTATGTTCAAAGTAATACATACTTGTTATAAATATACACGAGAAAATGGAATGTCTATTAAATGTGAATCGTTAAAAAAGACTTGTTTTAATAAAATAATACATTTTAAAAGTTGTTATTTGAAAAATACGGGTCTAAACGTTGATCAAAAAGCTGTCATAATAACCAAAACTAAACTGACTTACATATTATAATTTGGAAAACGTTTTCTTGAAAGGAAAAGAAAGGTGTAAAGTTTATTACTGAAAACGAAGCAAATAAAAAAGCAACAAAATAAAAAAAAGGCGAAAAACAAACACAAGAATAGAAAGTTGTTAATTCCTGGTGATTGCTAAATCTAAAGAAAAATATAAACAAAAATGTATCAGAATATAATATATTAGAACATATTTTTAAATATTATTTTTCTAACCCTATAAAAATATATTTGGTCAAATTTTCAATTTTAAATAAGTCATTTTCAATATGGTATCAATGGAAAGCTGGATTCTTCCTGCTTTAAATAAATATGACTTACCGACACTTTTAAAATTGACCTAACAATGCAATCGTCGTCATTTCTGTTAAAAGTTTATATTTTTTATAACTACCTATAGGCTCCCCGCTTTCTCACGCATCAAACTTGACATACCGTTCATTAACTAAGCATTATGATTGGTTACATATCGTAGTTCTTTTTCTGTTTCGAAGTCAAATAACTTTATTTTACTTAGGACCTAAAAATCGCTTCTACAGCATTAATTGTTCTTTATTTTTATTTCTGTAGAAATAAAAAAAACATACATAATTTTATTATTTTTTTCGCTAAGCCTTTGCGGAACCCCTGATGATGTTCAGGGGCCTCCAAATCAAATTTAATTTTCCAAGGACCCCCTGAACGGTTCCGCGGACCCTTGGGGGTCCTTAAGGACCACTTTGGGAACCACTGCTTTAGACATTAAAATAAACAGTGTTCGGCCATAAAAATTAAACTTTTTTATGCAATAAAAGAAGAGTATTAAAGAAATGAAACAAATACCAGTATACGGGAAACAGATAAGTTTAATACAAAGGATGCGACACATGCACCTCAAGTTGAAGCTATTAAGCCTTTTTATTTATTTTAGCCCGTTTGGTAGCTGCCCTGCCCATTCTACTGTTTATTTCTTCCTCGTTGGACAGTGTATAGGAGATTTTGGATCCCAAGTAGGTAAAGCTAACCACAATCTCCAACTTTTGATTGTCACTATTGATTTCAGTATGAAAAGGTGTCTTTGGCCATGAGCATTGTCTTTTTTTAAAGCTGATTTACAGAAGATTATTGCGTCCTACGTATTTCTATGGTTTGTGTTTAGTCCTGTATTCTTACTAGAGTTTTAAAAGATGATAAAGTGGTGGCTTTCCTGGTTTCTTCAGGCAACCCATTCCACGCCCGAATACCGGACGGAAAGAAAGAAAACTTGTATGTGTTTGTTCTTGCATATGGAATAAAAAAGGTGTTTTTGTCTTTATGTCTATTTGAGGGTTGTATTAGGTTATCTTTGTGTTGTATTTCTAAATTAGAATTAATTGCCTTATGTATAATTACTAATTTACTCTTGGTTCTTTGAAGAAGCTTGAGAAAATATAAACATTAGAAAAACACACCACTCATCAGCTTCGATAACTGAAGACAGCAAAGACCATCTCTTTACTAATAAAACAGTAGCACCAGGACAATTGAAAAGATAATGCGAAGAATTGTACAATTTCATAATCAATCCAGATACCAGCTTACTACAGGAACATTAGATCATAGAGATGGATGAACTATCAGTGCTGATTATTCAATCTGTAGAAGAGATGAATTTAAAATATATCCAAATAAAATAAAAGTATCTTCATTGAGTACTAAAAATTCCAAAGCAAATTGTACTATGTCTTTCCACCCAGAAAATTATTTATTCTTTTAAAATATATTTTTAGAAAATTATTATTTTAAAATGAGCGACTAATAGTAATAGAGAGAAATTATGATAGACAAAAATATTTTATTTTTGTACATTGATCGTTTATTAAAAACTAATTGGGTAAGAAAATTTACTTGAAAACCCATTTCAAGGTATTGAACTAAATATTGCTTACGTATTTATTTAATGACGAATGTCTTAGAGCAAGTGCAGGTCAATGTAAGGTAGCGACATGTGACTCTACTGCTGTTTTTTTTATTTTAGTCCCATAACCTCTTTTTATCGAGGTCGTAGAGGATTCTAATGTTTCCATTAGAATATTATCGGGCTTAATGGACACTGGCGGCGCCCATCCCTCTCCAGGTCAGCGGAGGACTTTCTAAGCGTTGGTCATTGCACAACATTTTGCCACAACAAGTGGCTTTTCGTGGGCTTGAACCCACGCCCCTCAGCTTGTGAGGCGAGCGCGCTATTGACTTCGCTACCCAGCCGCCTACTTTAAATTAATAAATGTGCAAGTCTACCATTTACCTTGATGCGTGTTCAGAGATGTTTCTCTTTATTAAAAAAAAATAATAATAAATGATGCCACGCACACAAACACACACACACATACACACACACACACACACACACATACACACACACGCACACACACACACACACATACACACACATACACACACAAAATTGTATATGTGTAATTAAAGGAAATACATTTCTAAAATTATTTACTAGCACCTAGAGAATTGTTTGGTTCACCTACTAATTATATTATTTTTCGTTCTAAAAAATATATATAATGTTATAGTAAAAAAAATATTCAGTTAAAGGATATGACAATAGTAATGTCATTTCTACATCAAAACTTTTATTATCTTTAAAGTCATCCAACTACACAAGTGATCAATTCGAATGGTCCATCCCAAATAGCACTAGCATTTCGACATTATTTTGAAAGTAGATAAGACTAATTGGCCTCGCTTTGATTTTACGTTTAAACTCTTCCAACTAGTTTAACACTATGGGAGAAAGTCTGAATTTTTTGTTATCAAGAGATGAAAAAAAAATTGTTACTGTTTCAAAACCTTAATAACGTTCACTGTACATGTGATCCCTTTTAGTAAATCCAGTCATGATGAGAATTTAAAGGCTAAATTTAGCGCTGATTTAAGAATAACAATACGTTGTATTCATATATTCATTGCTCGACCTGAAAAAAGTGTATCAATAATAGACAAGTATTAGTTCAGTAAAGTATCGTGGGACGTGGTGGTCGAGAGGTAGCGCTCTCGACTGTCATACCGATGGTCACGAGTTCGAATCCACACTAAGGTGAGGATTTGCTGTCACCCAGCTCCGAATGGGTACCTATCTAGACAATAGTTGGCTGGGGTAATGCGTTGAACCCCTATAGCCGTGGCCTGTGACCGCTGCATCACTTGCCAACAGATCATCTCTTATGATCTGTGGACGTAATTATCTTCTGCATAGAAGGAGCGTCTGTATATCTAAGATAAGATAAGATCGTTGCTTCTTTAAGTTGAACGTTTATTAGTTTAAAGGTAAGAAGATGTTTATATTTTAATTTGGTACTATTGTCTGTTTTATAGGCCAAATTAGTAATAGTCCAAAGATATGATTGCTTTTAATTATATTAAAATATTTCATTTAAAAGAAGTATAAGACACAAAATGAGCTTGCATGAATGTTATTCAGTAGATTTTCTCTTTAAAACATTTGCAATTGTTCTATAATAATAATAATAGTAATAATAATAATAATAATAATAATAATAAAAATATTAATAATTTGATAATTTACGTACGATATTACCCCATTAAGCAACTTCAACATGCCATACAAATTAGTGATGAATCGTGAGTTTGTAAAACGAATAATTTTTAAAGGAATAAGTACATAACAATAACACTATTTTCTTTTCGATTGAAAACTTGATCATTAATAATGGACCAATAAAGAGGTTTTAAACTGTGCCATGTTCGATATTTCTTGGAAAGTACTTTTTTCTTCCTTGAACATTGAAAATTACATTTGATTTTTTGTTTTTGTTTTTGTTTTTATTTTTTTTAAATTATTTTTTTTTAATTGTTGGTATCAATTAAAACGAAAACTGCGATTTATACAGTGAAAACTTTCTTAATTGAAAATAAAAAAAAAATATTTTAAAACCATAATTCGATAGTCTGTTTCGATCTTCGTATATTATTTTGGGCTTTTAAGAAAAATAGTATGTCTTTCAAATTAATTCTTTTCTTGTTTAAAAGTTAAATTTGACAATAAAAGAATTAGTAAATGAGCTATACATGAACTATTTATCTTTATTAGAAATAATTTATTACATTTTTTTTGTTCTTGTACGTTTGAAGGAAAACATTTAAGATGAACCCACAAGAAAAGAAAGAATACCAGGATGTTGTTTCTTCCTCTACTCGTGGAGTAGGCCTCGAGTATCGTGTTTACTGTTCTTGGGTTAGTTATTACAGTAATATTTTACCATTTTCGTTTATAAAAATGAGTATGGTTATTGCCTTAATTGTTCTTTATTTCAAAGAGCATTATTTTCAAATTTAAAGAAAGAAAAATTACATTTACAAAAAATTAAATGTCTAATGCACACACACACACACACAAACAGACACACACTTCATACACAAACAAAGAATGGCAATCTATTTAATTATAATTTGACAAAGTAGTAATTAGACTTATGAAATGTTATTCTGAATTTGTTTGTCAGCAAAACATATTATAATTTAATGTATATAAGAATTTAATTCATATATTACGTTGAAAAAAGAGTCGTTTTTTACAATTACAAAATTAGTGATTTTATAAATATATTTTTAC
The DNA here is from genome assembly GCA_002072015.1 of Radix auricularia. Taxonomy (NCBI): domain Eukaryota; kingdom Metazoa; phylum Mollusca; class Gastropoda; family Lymnaeidae; genus Radix; species Radix auricularia. The sequence continues at coordinate 574,294 of MUZC01000888.1, forward strand.
AGAAGACTAGTTATATTAATCTCAATTTTGGCTGCCTTGCTTGCTGCACTCACTTTGATTTGGGTTTTAAACATTCAAAATGAAAGAAGATTAAAATTTCAAACAAATGTAAGCTGAAAGTTTTGAACGATTACAATATTTATTGTTTATTTTGATATTTTAAGTTTCATTATAATTAATAATGTATGCTTATAATACTACAAAGTATCGTATTAGTGAAACACAGAAATATCTATTTCCTGTACCATTAGTTTTTAAAAGCTTTTACCAAAGCTAAAATACTACTGTAAAAAGTCATTGTTACCAATAGTTTTTTTTAAAAATAAATATAAAAATGGATAGTCTAAAACAATATAATTTAGAAGACAATGTCTTTCTGACTATCAATATAGATTTAAGTTCAGATCTCAAATTGTATATTTTAGATTGGAAAGCAAGTAAATTTCAAAACAAAAATTTCTGAAAGGTTTCGTGAAACCTTAAAAAAGGTAAATACTTTTATAAAAATTGTGAGTTTAAATTAGTTTAAAATTAGGAGGATTATAAAACATTTAACGTTTAATAAAAATACTTTTAATTTTATATATCTCAAAGGTTTGTGTGATTTTATTAATATAAAATCTATAAATTTGTTTTAAATTTCATCAATTTTTTTTTCATAATTTTTGTTATTAGTAGATAAAGTAAATATTTTTAAAGTCCTATGATTTATCTTTAAATATTTATAGGTTTTAGAGTATCAGGCTGATTGTCAAAAATGCAGTAAGTAAAACAAAAAATTACAATAAAATTTAATAATTTTTTAATGAATATTAAATTTAAAAACCAAATCAACATCTATATATCAAAATTAGAAATAGCCCCGAGCTTCCAAGCGAACTTTTAAGTTACAACTTTTTTCTTTTGATTAAAGTGAAACTTAGTAAATGTAAATCGTAATCGCATTTAAGACCTTTATTCAAGGAAATCGAGATATTTCACGAAAATGTTTCCTTTTGCTTTAACATTTTGATTTTTAATTTATGCAAATAGTTTATTATTCATTTATTAAAAATAGATGGAAAAGTACAACCAATAAAAAGTTAACAACAATTTTTAAAATCATTTAATTTTAATGTTAGCAGTCTTACTGTGTATTTCTCTGTTATTTTTCAAGGGAGCAATGGTGGAGTAATATTGAAGAAGCAGTCTCCTCCTATTTATGCACATGTTTCCCTAGAACCACAAGTGTTGCTTTCTGTAAATGAACTTACAAAAGGTTTGTGAACAAAAAAATAAATATATATTTGGAACAAATGCAATTTGTGTTCCCAATCTCTTCACTCTTTTAAGAAGTTAAGTCCCGTGTCTTCAGTATTTTTTTTAAAAAATGACGCTACATGTCTTCATATTTTTCTAGTGATTTTTCTATCGGAATTTTCTTTTTTCATAACAAATACATAGATCTAACAAATTTCAGAGCCAATATGTTTATGTCATTAATAAGGCTGCTGAAATTAACAATTAATTAATAGAGTAATCGTAAAAAAATAATAGAAATAATATTGTTTCATTGATAAAAATTCAATGAAAAATTAAATTTTCCAACTTATTAATAGACTGTATGTTTTATTACTTTATTAATAAAAAAAAATATATATATATTTGGAACAAATGCAATTTGTGTTCCCAATCTCTTCACTCTTTTAAGAAGTTAAGTCCCGTGTCTTCAGTATTTTTTTTTAAAAATGACGCTACATGTCTTCATATTTTTCTAGTGATTTTTCTATCTGAATTTTCTTTTTTCATAAAAAATACATAGATCTAACAAATTTCAGAGCCAATATGTTTATGTCATTAATAAGGCTGCAGAAATTAACAATTAATTAATAGAGTAATCGTAAAAAAATAATGGAAATAATATTGTTTCATTGATAAAAATTCAATGAAAAATTAAATTTTCCAACTTATTAATAGACTGTATGTTTTATTACTTTTATACTGTTCTCTTTGAATTGTATTAGGTGTGCACACATCAAAAAAGTACTTCATTCTTATTTCTTGCGTAGCAAAACGAATTTGCTGTGTTACTTCACTATCTTGAGAAAATAATGAATTTAAACGACTTAGCTCATTTGGTAAAATAATAAATTGCAAATTATCTGGATTTATATGAGCGTTAAAATTATAAAAAGCGATTTATCGATTAAACTTTTCCTAATTAATACAGCAACATTTTATTATCAGTATCAACCCACGTTATTACACATAAATTGCCACAATTTACTGAGATTATATTTTTTCGTAATCTTACAATACAATATAAATATTGATTTTTACAATACACTCTAAACTTTTCAATGTTTTATACGATATTTAGACGTTATTATTTTGTGTTTTTTAAATGCATTATTTATTAAATAATCTCAAACATGTCTACACTATATTTATGTTAATTCAATTCATTAAATCTGAAAACATTCGTATTTCAGAAACGTATTTACCTGAGTCATATCGCCTGAATACAACCATAGACTCGATTCAACCTCTATCAAAAAAACGTACACGCAAGGGGAGTCAGTGTCCTTTCAAATGGCATCAAAATAGACAGCTCAGGTAAAATATTTTGAAATTAAGTTAAAATTTTATCAAGAAAATATAATTTCTATCAAGAACGCAATATATGGTAAAAGAATAAAAATGAATTTTAATCTCAGTACATTGCACAAAATTGCAAACATGAAGTTGATCACTAAACAGGACCGAGGTTTTACTGTATATTTAGACAAGATTGAACGATGCGTAATTTTGTTGGTTTCTAAAATGTTAGACTACCTACAACAAATAATTCATTATATAAAAAAAGATTTAAATTAACTTGTAAATTATGATCCTATTTTAATGTGTTTTTCATATATTTATTTTTAAATTTGAAAAAGATGTAATGAAATTTGTACTCTTCAATATTTAGTCGAACATTGTACTATTAAAAAGGTAACTCAATTCCTATTGTTTACACACAATAATTTCACAATAATTTTTATCACACAATTACCCTGACTGGCGAGCCCGTTAATTGTTGGTTCACTAAGCTTCATTTAAAATATCAAGAAAAAAATGGACAAATTGAAAACTTTTCTACCTATATTTTTAACAGTCAGACACAGTTTTACACTTAAAAAGTCTTTAAACACGTTTTCTATACGCAATAACTAAATAACTAAACAGTAAATATTAGGACTTTGGTCATTATCTCCTTCACAATCCTGGCTTTACTTTAAAATCTTTTTTGCTGTCTATTTGGACCATATCTGTATTTAATTGTATCAACTTCAAACAATGTCTTAATATTAGTGAAAGGTCTCCGTCTTAATACAATGCATTCATTAAATTCATTATTACATTCAATCGCCACATAATCAAAAAAATCATGTTAAGCCTGGTCCCTTTTGGAACTCAGGACGTGTTAGCGCATTTTCGTATTATGTATCAGTACTTATGTTAGATATCAGTAGTATGTAGTTATCAGTAATTGTGTTTGGATTTTAGACATATTTTTATGAATTTTCTTGTGTAATGAATATACCTGAAAAAAAATTATTTAAAAGGCATTTCTTTACATTTTAATTTTTTTTATTTTCTCTTTAATCTAACTACAAGTGGTTTGTGGTCACTGAAATAGGACTCATAAATGAAACATTCTAAATTGTAATCAGCTAATCGCCCAAATACTCCGTCAATTGTTGTTTGATAGATCGTAGTTGCCAATCTTGGTGAAAGTAGTTGAATGTTGAAGCTTGTTTCGAAAAAGTTTTCAATTTCTGCCCCTGGGCCGCTAAGATCTTGATTGAAGTCACCACAAATGATGACGTAAAACTCTCTAAACTTTTACACATATTCTAATGACGTCAACAACAAAAAAACTAATACTTTTGATAATACTAAGACTTCCGGCAATGGCGGCCGTTGCCTGCGCCAGTGTTACCTCTCGATTCGCAATGTTTTTTGGTAGTTTTAACGGGGTTTTTTAACGGATCGAGTAACTGAGTGTTGATGCACAAATGGCAGGTCAGGACATACAAAAAACATATATACATCATGGGTCTAGGACTTATGGATGCTGAGATCTAGGGTGATGACAGACGGACGGACGTACAAAACGGGTGCAATAGCGCATTCGACTTCTCGAAAATGCGCTAAAAATTGAGCTAGAACACGAAGTCTAACAATAAGTGGCTTTGTTGTTGTTTTTGACATGTTAATAATAAACAAAGTAGAATTAAACCACTTATAAATACTGGATTAATACCTCTAAATTAAACATAAGCATATTACCAGTTAAGGAATAAGACAGCGGTCAGGCGTATACGTTAGTAAATGGAAAACATGTAAGCAGGGTATGAGTTAGCAAGTAAATCGAATATAAATAAAGGAAAAATAAAAATATATAAACTTAGTTGCGGTGAAATCCAGAGAGCCAATGAAAGCAAAGTAGGATGAGAGTAGTGTGAGCTTATATAAGAAAGGAGATTTGGTCTGGAGAATAGACTAATCCAAAAGTATTTGACTCTTGCACCACATGGGATGAATGTTGTGTTTTCACCGACCACCTAATCGTTTTGCAACACCCACTCTCTCCTTCCCTATTAATCATATATAAGATATAGCTTCTGTCATCCTACTTTGCATTAATTGACTCTTTGGATTTCACTGCAGCTTAGGTTTCATTTTTTATTTTTCATTTCTCTATATTCGTTTTATTTATGTAGGGTTTGTTTGTCGAGGAAGGTACTTTGCCGAAACGTTCACCGTTTTGGTATGTCCTGTCAGGCTAATACCCCGTTTTTCTCTTTTCCATTTCCATATCAAAACATCATTCATAATAATTAAGCTCTAGATTTTCATAAAATGAAACGTCTGTCCACAGGTATTTATTACGTCTACAGCAGCGTTAATTTCCACACAGAGGTCCCTCTGTTAAACCATCAACATGTTGTAAGTTTTAATTCTTTTATCATACATTTTAATGTAGTAGAAATAAACTTTTATTTTATTGTCCTCATAGGCATTCTAGTGTGGGGATTTGACGACCTTATGTGAAAAAAAACTATTAATAAATAAACATATTTCTTTTGGTAACATTTAATAAATGTTTACCACCAAATAAATGTTTGTCAAAATAGAATCATTACGTACACCGGATGAGTCCAATCAGCCCAATGAACACCGGGGTACTTCTCAGATCTGTTTACATCAGTTGTAAGAACTGCACATACAACAAGGAAACAAGATTTACCGGTAAGGTATAGAGTAGTTGACATCTCAGACGTACATTTCTGATTATCTGATTACTGGCTTTTTTGTGGAAATAACGAATCTGATTTTTTTAAAATCTACGCCAAGATTAAATATAATGTCTAAATGAAAAATTAATGTTATTTTACTGAATTTTTTTTCTCAACCCATATTCTGTAAAGATCATTTCAGAATTAGATTAGTGTCTTAGATTTTTAAAGTTTAATTAATTTCTTATTCTTTTCTCCCCTTTTATAGGTGGGATTTTTCATCTTGTAGAAGAAGATTTGATACAAGTTCTCCTGGCGGGAGTAAACTTAGTTGACTTTTCCCTTGAATCAGGCTTTTTAGGATTGTTTTTGTTGCACTCGATGAATGATTTAAAACAAATAGATTTAATTCCAAGATCAGAAATAAATTGAGCCAAACTAGAGAGGCCATAATAAGTTTTAATTATATGCCGTCTTTTTGTAACATTATTTGAAAGAAAAAATAATAATATTTTGAGTTTTTTATTATAGTTTTTCCGCTTACATTCTTTTTAAGAATATAGCCATATAATTATAACTATATTTTAGATAAAACATTAGTCCTTTTTACATTACCAAAAATACTAACAAAATGATTTTTTAAACAAATAGTTTTCTTTAAAAAGGTGATTTTTAAAATTATTTTTTAACTTAAAGGAATATATTTTGCTCATTTATTTATTCATTCAAAACTTAAAATTATTCCTCAGGTCTGAAAAGGGTTATAATTACTTTTTCTATTTTTTTATTTTTATTTATTTATTTTTTTTTTTTTTTTGCATACTATGTTATAAGTTTTAGCTTAAACATAATTATACCAAAAAAAATAATTTTAAACGATCATTCTGTCAGGTTCTCTTCTTAATTGTTTTTTGTAAACAAAAATTAAAATATAGTAAATTTATTTATTTTCAGTTCTTATGTTCTTAATTTATTTTATTATTATTTTGAAATAATTAAATCTATTAAAAGTATAAAATAATGTGAACAACATTTTTTCATACCAGCAAATATGATTATTTTTTTTAATGTAAAGAGAGATTTGTGTGGACGTAAATTTAAATTGTAACAATTTGTTTAAAATTGTAAACTATATTTTTAAAAAAAATCTTTTTTTTTTTTAAAGTTAATGCTACATCAATAGCGTCCTTACCTTATTATCTTCTTAAGTATTGCAGAAACCCTGTCTCGTCTTAAAGACCAGTTGCATATTTAGGTGAGGAATGTCCAAATTTAAGACAATCAACATTTTGTTTTACAATTTGCTGTCCCCTAAGTGAGACAATTTTTACTAGAAGTGATTTTCAAGAAATATCGGATATACCCATAGAAATAGATAAGTAAAATCGGTGATCACGTAGAAGCTAAAATCATGAGGTTGCTTAGTCACAAAAACACAAACAAACAAAAAATTCGAACCGGACTCTACACTTGCAATGTTAAGACTTAATGCAAATGAAACTGCTATAATTTATCGCAGAAATATTATACATAAAAAAATCACACTAGAATTTAATCAAACAAACTTTTTCAACAACAAATCTTGTGATGTTAATGTTCTTTGATTATATTAAATACGTGTGATAATTGGTTGCATTATATTTCAGTAACTTTTTTTATAGTTTATTATGAAATTAATTACAGACGTTGTTTCTGAACCCAAACAAAAAACATTCCTGATTTGATCAATTTAAGTCTCTTGGATGATTAACTCAAAATAGACATTACCCGTCAGTGTTTAGTGGCTAGAAGTCTGGGTCTTCCCATTCTGATTAGTTTGAGATATTTTCAAGCAAAGAACTTATCAATTCTTTAAATTAAACGTAACCAGCGTAAAAATCTTTATACGGTCTTTTAAGACATTTTTTAAAGTACGTTTTAATTAACACGGGACATCTTTTAGCACATCTTTTAGCGAAACACATATTTTTGCGAGAATTATTCGTACATTTTATTTTGGTTAAAGTTTTTTTTTTTTTTTTTTTTTAAGTTAAGCAGGCTAAATTTATTGAAATCTTTAGTGTCTTGGATGAAAGACATGTTAACCTTTAAAAACAACGTCACGAAAGTCACATGAATTATTTTACAGTATTTCCATTATGATTCAATCATGAAGAACAAATAATAAACTTAGCCTAATTTAATATTTATATATCTGCAAAGAATTCAAGGAATCATCTCCATACAGACCTATACGTCTATTTTAATAGATACAGATATCTTTAAAAAATTCACCGATAAATTCAACATGTTAATATAAAATTAGTTATTAAACTTAAAGAGGGACCTTAACTTATAGAATGTCATCGCTGCCCAAAAATTCTAGAATTCTTCACCAAAAAGCCTGAATATATCAAGGACATCTAAAAAAGTATTATAAGATTTAAGATATGTAATAGTTTGTTACAATTAAAAAATATATTTTTTTAAAAATTAAGGTCGTTTTGTGATATTTGGCTAAAATAAATATATTTTATTTTCCAATGATCGCTATAATGAAGCATATAGACTACAGCTGTGTCTAACATAAAACATTTCGTGCAAATATTTTCTCCTAAAAATACATCACAGAGTATTAGCTTTGAAATTTAGTGTTCATTGTTAATTTAGTAATGGTTTAAAAGTAATTTTAACAAATTTTATTTAACAAAAGATGTTTGATTAGTAATTTTGGCACGGTTGATCTTGAACAGATTTCTGTCATTCCAATTCCTAAAAAAATTATATCATCTACCACGTATTTGTTGTGAATGTGTTGTTTGCTAACGGTGATCTTTCTTTCTATTGCATTCTTTATTCTACATAAACTTTTTTTTTTTGGCCCATTAAAAAAATCTACATACACCAACGCTTTAAAAATCATTAGATCTGCTTTTGTGTTACTAAAAATACACTGAAATATGACCCTTGTTTTCTGATCCTTACCGATGAAACATCTGACCCGTATCACCAACTGTAACATATCCAACTTTTGTGTCACACAGGTTAATCGTTTTTAAAATACCTACAAAACTTTCCTAATCCTAAACAAACATGTATAATTTAAAAATTATTTATTTTAGTTCACAAACTTTTCATTCACTTACATGATAAAATGAGCTTTGATTAAAATTCAACTTTGAATATTTGAAGAGTTATATATATTTTTACAACAACATTAAGAAATGAAATATGTGTTAATGGATTAACTGGCGATTTTAAATGAGAGAAGGTTGTACATTTTTAGTAATACATATTATTTACTAAGTTTGTTTAAAGTTAAAATGCAAAGATATATGTATATTGAGCTTCGAGATAAAAAAAAAAAACAAGTCCAATTTTTGGGCCCTCTTCATGCACACGATCGGAGATGTAGCCTTTCCTGCAAGCCACGTTTATCTTATCTATTTAAAAATTAACTATAGCACCCTTACAACAATAGTAAATAGATCTAATTGTTTATTGTTTAATATCCAAAATCTAAATTGGTTACTGGTTTTTATCATGGAATATATGTGTTTATCGTGTTTTAAAGAAAAGGATAGCAAACATTTTCTACCTCCTTTTATAAAGTAATAAATATATTTATATTTTCATCGCAATGCATATAATATGTAAGGTTTAATTTGTGAAGTTTTGAAAGGGCACGGAGGCAGTTTTAAAAAGAAATTTTTGTGTTGTTTTTTATAATTAGCAAATATTAATTTTTAGAAAATAATGTCAGAAGCTATACAGAAACCATAAGTTATGATATGCAATCACGGCCTAGAAACATTTGTTTAAAAACATTTGGAAAAGTAAAGAAAAGAGAATCCATTAGTTTCACAAAACATCAACTTTTGTTGTCACAAATACCGTTAAAGAATTCGAGCTCTCTTCCCGCCCCTCCCAAAAAAAAAAAAAAAAGAAAATAAATAAATAAAAATAAAAAATCTCCAAGCACTTAGATCTATGTGTTGCGTTTTGTTATTTGCCGATGACGCTAATTTTTCTCAATTAATTTTTTGCTCTTTTCAACTACAACAAAACACTTATGTAGGCAATTGTGATTAAAATTCATGTGATCAGGTTATTGATTTATAAAGTATTAATATTACCTGATGTCAACAGACGATATGTAGTGACCCGTATCATAAATAAAAACTTTTTTTAAAAATAACGTTCGCCCTTAAAATAAAAAATAAAAACCTTGGGCAGCCAAACGACCTGATACTTATGAGATTAGTTTATTGATTCTAAACAAAAATATTTTATAATCCCAACCGACAAAATAAAATGCACTGATCTGTAAATTGAATGGAAATAAATGCTACTTCTGTGAAGCATGGATTAATCATTTATATTTTGTGAAATGATTTAAGACTTATTAACAAACATATTTAATTCAAGGGTCTAGTGCAAAAAAGTGCTTAATCTACAAAATAAAAATTTTGAAACTTTCTATTTGTGTAATTATATATATATATATATATATATATATAGTTTTGGCAGTTTTAATTTGGACCTCGGTACATTGTATTGTTTTCATTTTTATACACTAGAATTTTCTGTACCAGTTCTTAAAAGTTCACTTTTTAGGTTTAATGTTTATGAAAATTTTTTAACATTATGGTTTTCTATTTGAAACTATTTTTCTGTTTAAACAATTAGACTATAAGTGATAGGGGTAAGCACACCTTAAAAAATACATAAAGGGAATTTGTGACAAAATGAGTTCTAGCAACCGGGATATAGTTTATGTGTTAATCTGTCATGGTAAAATTTTGAAACATTTATCTTTAGACACTTACGTAAAAAATAGAGGATACCAAAGTCATAATTCTATGTAGGCCTAATAATATCATATTTTCAAACGCAAATATCTCAACTCTGCCAAAAGTTCGCAAAGAACATAGTTTTTCAAAGGCGGTGCATTGTCTATTAAATCTACTGTTAAACGAGCAAGATAGAATGTTCATTGATAGTCTAGGGAACTTGAATGCCTTTTTTTTTAAATTTTAATTATCCGTGTAAAGGTAAACTCTTCAGAGACCTATATGCAATTTTATTTCAATGTAATAATGTGTGTGTCTGTATGTGTTGTGTTTGGTGTGTTTGTGTGTTTGTCTTTGTGTGCTGTGTTTGCTTATGTTTTGAGTTTATGTGTAGCCGAATCTCCTCGGCGTTTCATCGGTCTTTCCCTTATTTTTATGTCAGTTGGCAATAGTCTAGACAGATCTATTGAAATGCGTGGCATAACAGGTTCAGTGTTAAACTACTGGAACACTGCCATACGGTGTAGAAATGAATGGTTTATTTTATTATAAGTATATATATATATATATATATATATATATATTTATAATATATACATATGATTTTTTTAAATCCCCCTTTTCAGTCCATGGCGGACTATAGGGCAAGTATATCATGTTTTTCAATCATTAATAAGCAAGTTATACAAAAATTTCTTGTGGAAGACTATATTCTAAACGTTATTTCAAAACAAAAGCCAAATTTCCATTTCATTATGACTAATTGTAAAGTTGTTATAACAATTATAATTTAACTAACAAGTTATGTCCAGGAAGAAGCAAACTCAGCATTAAATGTTGGCTTACCATAAAGATGGTATAAAAAAAAGCAACATCCTTTGTAGAATTAGCTTTAAATAGAAAATAACTATAAATCGTTAAAAAGGATATGTCTATTAAAAAAATAATTACGTAATACACAATGATTACGTACGCCTTTTTTTCAGGAAAATCTAGTTCAGCATAACCTTGGATTTTCCGTTGTGTTTATTTATAAATGTGAATTATTTAAGTCAAATGTTAGATAAACAATTGGTATGCAAATGTCTGTATTTTGTTTTATTCTTTTATTATTTAAAAAAAATAATAATAAAATAGAATCAAATTTTTAAAATTCATTGCCACACTAAAATCGACTTTGATGTCATTTTATATATATTATATATATATTATTTTATTTAATATAAAATATATGTTTTATATCACCAACAGATCCTTCACTGAGCAGATTGCAACAGTGCGAATGATTCTTGAGCAGTCAATAAAGTGGAACTCGCATCTCTATGTCAACTTGTTGATTATGAAAATATATCGAAAGTGTAGACAGGAAACCCTGCGGAGATTGCGAAGGCATTATGGGATGCCACAGAAGATTATTAACAAAATCAGTAACACGTACAAAGGGATCAACTACCGTGTTGTCCATGGTTAGCAGACGACAGATGCTGTCTAGGTAAAGACCGGTGTGGGACAAGTTTGCTTGCTGTCATCCTTCCTGTTCTTGTTAGCAATAGATTTGGTGATTGAATTAACTACACAGCTAAATAAGGAATGGCATCAAATGGACATTGTGGGATAAGAATAAAGATCTTAACTTTGATTATGTCCTGCCCCTTCTTGCACATACCAAACACAAGTTTCCAGAAAAAACAAACATTGTTGCGGCCTTTTCTACCAGCATGGGTCTCAACATACACAAATAGAACAATCAAGACCTCAAGGTAATTACCACCAGTAGATAATCCATTATGCTTGAAAAAGAAGAAACGCTGGAAGCTATTTGGAGTCGTGTAGTGAAGAACAATGGCCGTTAACCTTTCTAGAATCAAAATCTTTATCAACATTTGCTTAAGAAGAATTTCCAGTACCAACTTGGAACTGTTGCAGAGGATAAATCAGAAGAAAATTTGGGAAGAGATGATAAAAAAATGTGGAGTTGGATCGTTCATACACTAAAACAAACTGTCTCTAATTCAACAAGGCAAGCCCTGAAATTGAACAAAAGGATAAATAGAAAATAGAAAATAGAGACTAGGAGGAAGACATCAAGAGAATTAGCCATAACTGGAAGAACCTGGCGAAACAGGCCTACGAAAGAGATGCCTGAAGTTCTCTGTTAGGTGGCGCATGACCTTGGAGGAATCGCAGAAGGTGACGATGATCGGTGGATTCCTCTCATGGACGAGAAGACTCAACACATCGGTCCATCACCAACTCACAAAATCGCAAACAACCCCCCCCCCCNTATATATATATATATATATTTGCTTTTGTAGATTGTCTAATATTTGTTTTTAAAAATTAACTAACAACAATAATGTAATGGTTTAGGCAAAATTATTTGTTAAATAATATTTAAATGAATTCTGGTTTTTGTGTCAAAATATTTTTTATCTTTAGAATCATACAATCAGATACATTTTTATTTCCTTCTAAAATTTAATTCAAATAACTACTAGCTATAAATCTCATTTTAACATTATTTTGAAATAACATTAGTCTAACTAGTTTAGCTGTGAGTTCTAATGCAAATTCTCCAAATTATCCTATATAATAAAAAGCTAAATTCTGTGCTGTCATAGATAGCAATTGGTCCTTCAAACTCCTATGGACTCCCCAGCCAATCAGAGAAATTAGTTTTTTATTTATCTATTTTTTTATATTTTTTTAAAAAGCATATTTATCAAGTTTACATGTTTAAGTCGAGTTCTCTTTTATGCAGAAATTCTTTTCCAAGACTATTTGAGAGGAGCGTTTTCGAAAATATTTTATTGTCAAACTAAGGTGCGCGCATTTCCGTGAGTGCCTATTAAATTTAGCTGAGTCTGTTTTTACCGCTACTTTATTCATTATTTTTTTAACGTGTGAATGAAGTTGTGAATTTTATTACATTCTGTTGTGATACATATTTCGTAATTAATTTAAAAACAAACTCTAATACTAGTTCTGTAGTGTGTGAAAAAAACCTTGAAAGTTATGGCCCATGTCAAATATTTCTATTAATGAGATTATAATTATAACACACATTTATCAAGATTTTCCGAGCTATCCAGATTCGGCTAATTCTTATGGCAGATCCGAATAGTATCCGGATATCAGCGTAGTGAGGAATTTTTTAAGCAAATTAAATTGACATTAAAAAGTTTTTAAAAATATATAAAAAGTAAAACTCAATAATGAAAAATGAAAAGGTACGGATAGGGCTTTATGCTTAAAAACTTTGTTTTTACGAGTTATTTATTATAAATATAATGAATAGTTTTTTGAGGTGATGAAAATAGAACGCCGGTCGAAACGGCATTTTGAGGGGAGGTACAGCATGCCACCGAAACGATGACGGAACGTCATTGGACGGGTTTTGTTGCTAGTTTTATAAAAATGCAGAATATACTGCATTTTGTTTGCTATTAAAATTATGAATTAGTATTTAATGTTTCAAAATTATAACGTGATAAAATGTATAATTTACACCCCCATTCCAGTTTTGCAGCATTTTTTAAAGTATAAATTAAAATTATTTTAATAACTTTCTGAAAATACAATTTTACAAGGTTATTAAAATTATTTTTAAGTTAATGTGAAGAATATATGAACTAAAACGTACACTAATCGGGTGTTTAATTTATGAAATATCAAAATGTATTTTAGTTGCCTATCAAATCTGATTATGTCATTATGTTAATTTGTATATTTTTCAATAATCCGGAAGAAAATCGTGTTTCAGTTAGGGTTTAAAAATTTTGTTCAGCCCTTAAAATAAATTCAATGGAACTAGAATTAGCACGTATGTCTTGGTCCAATGATTACTTTAACGCCATTAGTTCACAAGTTTTAGTTGAATACAGTTCTGTTAATGTTTTCAAATCTGAAAGTTAAATGGTAAGTTAAAATTGATCTTTAGTTTTGTTTCTTTATATTGCTTATAAATAATATTAATTGATCTGAATTAACAAAAGTAATTTTCATACAAAAATCCTTCTCTCTTTATATATCAGGTTCATTCACCTCATGTTTCGCCTCCCCGTCAACCTCAACGAGAACCCGCAACAAAAATACACAATTAAATTTATAAAGACATCTTTTTTCAACAAGCAAGTTTTGTTGGTTCTCGTTTAGAGTCTTAAAGAAAGGTACTCTATATTCATGCTTATTTCAGAAATAAACGTTTCAATTTAGCCATGGACAAATTTTACAAAAATGTTCTACTCAAACAGAAACATTCCATCACACTGATATATCACTGTAATATATGTCAGTGTATTATGTAAAAAATGTTATTTTTTAAAAAAATGAAAAGTCTCGAATATTCCCAGTGTGTTATAAAAGTTTGAGAATCACTTCTTTATTCGTTTATTTTTCTTTTCTTTTGATTAACACATTACATTTGACTCGATGGTATAAGTAGGTAACTAGGTAAAATACCTATTTAAATATTTATTTATATCTTTTCTTTTCATAGGATTTAAATCTTACCATTGAAATGACTCTACAAGCAAAAAAAGAAGACCAGAAACGCCCTTTGCACTGTACCTTTGGTGTAGGCCTCGTGTGCTGTTACTACTGATCTTAGGTTAGTTATTATATTATTTTTTAACTGTTTAACTTTAAACAAAATCATGTATTTATGATTTATTTCCCAATATGTCCTTATTTGAACGAATATTCTTTTCCAATGTTATTATTTTTTGGCACAAGGTATTGTCTATTGTAAATTTAAAAACAATCTCTTTTATTAATTATTTCGAGTAAGTATTTATATGATATTAGACATTCTGTATATCTGTTTGCATTGAATATTTAGTTGGCGGCTGAGTAGCGAAGTCAATAATGCGCTCGCCTCACAAGCTGTGATCGACCCCACGAAAAGCCACTATAAAAATGACCAACGCTAAGAAAGTCCTCCACTGACCTGGAGAGGGATGGGCGCCGAGAATTTTCTAATTGAAACCCCTACGACCTCGATAAAATAGAGATTTAAAAAAAAAATTTTTTAAAAATTAAAAACAATTTTAGTTGCTGACGAAAATTACGCAGCGCGCGAGTATTAATTAAACGGTTCCTCTACCAGTATTATGAGAGAGTGGAGGCATTTAATGACTTGAAAGAGTATGTTATAAAATCCTGAAACTGTAAACAACGTTAAAATTCATACATCTTTAAACTTAACTATATAATTATTTTTATTCTGCTACACAACTACCAAAATTCGATCGTAAAGCGCACAAAGTATGCAGTACTTGTTTTGTTTTACAGCACCAGATACATTTGAGTAGTCTTTACAAAATTTATGAAAAAATTTGTTGTCATATCTAATTGAAATATAAATAAAACAAGACGGAATTTCTCTGAAAATTTCTTTGAATATCAAAAATTTAAATTGGTGTGTAGAAGTATACAAATATAAAATAAATGTCATAATGGCTAACCTGAAACACTTTACTCTCCTTCGTACTTATAAACCCACATCGTTTATTACTAAATGTACCTTTAACAATGGAGTTGCATAATTTGCATTTTAGGCTATGATAACAAAGATAACAACTTAATAATTGCATTAATTTTCATGATTTTATTTAATTCAATTTTATTTACAATTAAGTATGTAAATTTGGAGGAATGTGTTTTTCGCGATGACTAGTAAATCCTACATATGGAAGAAAATCAGCAGTCCCGAGCCTGCGCTCTGCATGGGGCTTCCCGGAAAACCCCCTCAGCCCTCTGGCCCCCTAAGGGACGTAAAGGCTAAGGAGCCCCCCCGGAGCGGTCGCTGCTACAAGCGGCCGCCCGGGCGCCCACTAGGCCGAAAACGCCTCCCACTTAAGTGTGCCTCCCAAGAGAGGTGTGGAATTTCCCTACTGTGACACCCTATCAACATAGTATCACTTTGGCGCCACCACGGCAAAGCTTACGAGTCTCTATAGTTTAGATCGCCGCAAAGCGTGGGGATCATCACTGACCTAACTAGGGTTTAACCCCCACCGGAAGGTTTCCTCAGAGCTGGCGCGATGACTAGTAGAATATTCCATTTCATTTGGCGATGTTAACATATTTTTTTACAAGTAATTTTCTACAACAATTTCTTTTGAAACTTTAAAAAAAAATTATGCATCATGAAAATCAAGACTTTGGATGAGCTTTTAGAATAAATATGGAAATTTGTTTTATGTGAAGTTTAAGAATGTGATTTCGTCTTCAAATAATTGTGTATCAATTGTTACAATATAATGTATAAGGCTTTCAATTTCCTCAATTTTTCATGCATACAAATCATATTTTTTATAGTTTGGAAAACCTTTTCAGATGCTTATTATTCATCTCTATATTGGCTCTCTTGATTTCTACATGCACTTTGATTATGGTTTTAATCAATCAAAATCAGGAAACATTAAAAACAAAAATTCATGTAAGTTGAAAATGTAAGCATTTTATTTTATATTTTGCTTTATTTTTAAAATAAAATATTTAATCATACATTATCAGGGCCAATTCTATGTCTCTGCAACCTTTGCGGCTGCAGTGGGCCCCACACTTTGATAGCCCCTCATATCTTAATGTTTTTTTTTTCCCTATTAATTTTTCATTTCTACCCAGATTTTTCTGCGTGTAGTACATTTCATAAACTAAGCCCCAAAACTTCTAGTAGCGATTCTGTATGTAATTAGAAATAAATAACTTCTCTTTTTTAGCGGAAGAAAGAGAATTGTAATAAATTTACCATAAACTTCTAAAAACTGGGTCAAAGCAATATTTTTCTTCTAAGAAATTATTGATTCCGATAAAGTTATAGTGTTAATAAAGACACATTGCCTCGAAAGATATTTTGAGAAGGGAATGTCATCTTTTCTGTCTTTCTTTCTATTTATGTTCTTATAATTTTGGTTCTTAATTATTTTTTAAAAAATTATTAATGTTTTTTTTTTACAAAAAAAAAAGATCCAAATTCAAGAACTTGACAAAACAGATTCTACTGATAAGGTTCGTAAAAAAAATTAACAAGGTAAGGCATCTTATGCGAAAAGTGAGCTATATATCAGTAAAAGAAGTAATATTTTCAAAATGTTTCCTTGTGTCGTTGTACCTTATATATTTTACAATTATGCTATAATTATTATTTAACTAAAATGATTTGTATTTAAAACTAACTTTTAACTTTAAATATTTATAGGTTTTAGAGTATCAGGCTGGCAGTGAAAAATTTAGTAAGTAAAATACTAGACAGGAAATTAAAATTTATATAATTTTATTTTTAAATAAGAAAACCTAAAACCATTTTTTTAAAAAAACGTTTTAATATTCCTGAGTTATTAAGATTGCATCTGAAAACCAATGTCGCAATAATTTTCTGTGGAAAAAAGCGTCTGTATAGATAAGACAAGAATGGACAAAGTTCTTTGATTTATGTTAAACTCGGTAAATGTAATAAGCCATACGAATTTTTTTTTTTAAAATTCATGGACATATTTTACTCAAAATTTCTAGTTGTATTAAACTACATTTTGTTTAAGTCCTGCCTCCAGTTTGTCATTGGCTACTTTGCTAATGTTCTTTCATTATTTAATTGTAAATAAATGAAATAAAAAGGGAAAATATTATTATATCAAATTTAGTAATGAAAGTCTTAGAGTTTATTCTCTCTTTATTCACCAAGAAATAACAAAATCGTGAAATCAATGAAGAATTTCACACCTGTTTCTGCACACGTTCCCCTACAATCACCACCTGCGATTCTCGGAACAAAATTTCAAAAAAGTGTGTACATTTAACTTTTTTAAAAATACAAGCAATATCTTTGGCTGCGAGGAAGTGAATTTACTTGTCTTTAGTATTTTTTTCCAATAACAAAACATTTTTAATTATTATTATTATTATTATTTTCATTTTTTTCTCCAAATTTTACATCAAGATTCTACTGTCCATTAAAAGTTCATAAAAATGATAGCCTCAATAAGTTAGCGTTAGATTTAAGTAAGGTGTCGAATTTTTCTCTAAAAAGAAACTATCAATTTATTTTAGCTTATTAAAAATGAATTTCTTACATATTCTGTTTTATCCAATAATTGAATTTTTCTCTGTTGTTAATGCAGTTTTTATTAAATATTAGAACTATGGCTAAAAAATATTCGTATTAATTCAATTCATTTAATCAGAAAATTTTCGTGTTCAGATCCCTATTTCTCTCTATCCGAACACTTCACTACAACTATGAACATTACTCAACATCAATCAAAAAACGTACATGCAAGGGGAGTCAGTGTCACATCAAATAGCATCAAAATAGACAGTTCAGGTAAATTAACTTGAACGAAATTTAAGTTAGCATCAATAAAATTGATTATATGGGCAGAACGCAATTAAAACTTTTAAAACTATGTTCATATCTAAATGTATTTCTTAATGTATTTTTTTTTGGTAGAAACTAAAACATATAGAAAAACAGTTAGCACTTTTCAATATCTTGTCGTAAATTTTGTAAATGAAAGTTATATTTCACTATCAAATGGTTTCACACAAAATGTAATATTTTTGTTTTTGCTCATATTACCCTTAGTGAAGAGAATGGCTCTCGTTAATTCACTGAACCTCACTTAAGTTAAACTGTCCAGAAATATCGACCAGTCATTAAATTTCTTACAAATGATCGATGTGGAAAAAAGTTACGTGTAATAAAACCAAAGAAAAAAAAGACACTTTACACATTTCCTTTTACGTGAAAAAACTTGACAATAGAACTTTTGTCATTCTCTAGGTCACACTTGTAGCTGTTCTTCAAAGTCTTATTTATATCTATTAAGTATAAATATCCTTGTGCAATTTGAAACCGATACATACATGATTTTATATGTATCAAAGTAAAACCAATATCTTTAATTTAGTGAAAGTACACCGTCTAAATATAAAGTATTCACTATATCCATAAACACATTCTTTTATCGCGTAATCTTAGATTCTTAGAATTTCGATAAAAAAGTATAATATATTTAAGTTGGCATGCTGTTTGTATTTAAAGTAAATAACCAAAATAGAATTAAAGTACTAATATTTACTGTAGAAATAACTCTTTACTAAAGCATTCATATTGTCCAGTATTTTAGTTTAAAACCTAAGCCCCAAGTTCAAGATTTTGCTAATATGAAACATATGTCCACAGGTTTTTATTACGTCTATAGCAGCATACATTTCCACACAGAAGACACTGTGATTAACTATCAACATTATGTAAATATTTACTTTTAAAATAGACATTTTATTGTCATTGATAATTTTTAAAAATAAATAAATCATATTTTAATTTATTGTTGGGAGAGTTTGATAAGGTGACTGTGCGTGAGTATGTGTGTGTGGGGGAAGGTGGGGGTTTGACGAGTTATTTTGGAAACTGCAAAAAAAAAAAAAAAGTTTACAATTAATTAATTATACACCATTTTGTGAAATTTAATCAACTCTAATCACCAATTCAATTCAACGTCAACAAGAACTGGTATCACTACGTACATCGTATAAGTCCTAACAGCCCAATGAACACCGGTGTTCTACTCAGATCCGTGTACACCAGTTATAACAACTGCACATACAATAGAGAGACTAAATTTACAGGTAGGTTGTAAAGTAGCTAGCATGTGATACGTACATAGATTATGACTAGCTTATTTTCGAAAAGTACGAATCTAATTATTTTTTTTATTCCCACCAAAAAAAAATATATAATGTATCAATTGAAATTTGATGTTTCTATAAGTTTCAGATAAAGTTTACAAACAAACTTCTTTAAAAATTATTTCATTTTAAATTTACTTTAAATCTCAGATATTTAATGTTAATTAATTTCAGATTTATTTCTCTCCTGTAATAGGTGGGATTTTTTATCTTGTAAAAGGAGACTTGATACAAGTTTGCCTGACGGGACTAAACATAGTTGATTTTTCAAGGGAATCAAGCTTTTTAGGAATATTTATGTTGCACTCGATCAAAGATTAATAACAAATAGTTTAACAATTCGTTTTTCGATTTTTTAAATTACATTCAAGCTTGACTCACGGAAATTTTTTTTCTCAATTACAGCTAAATAATACAAAGATATATAGTGGCGTCCATACCATGATTTCGTTATTTAAGATTTAATTCCAAAAACAGAAATCAATTGAGCCAAATTAGAGAGGAAATAATAAGTCCAAATTATATCTTTTTCTTTTTTAAACATATAAATAATTATCGCTTTACTGCTTTTATTGTTGTAAAGTTATAACTATATTTTTGTTATAAAACATTACTTATTTTACATTACCATAAATACTAACAAAATGATTTTTTAAAATAAAAATAATTAAAGAAAATACGCAAGTAAGGTAAAAATTTTGTGTTAAATACATATTGGCCTATGACTTTATTTTCCTAATATACTTCCTCATTCAAAATTTAAAATGATTCTTTAGGTCTGAAGAATGGTTATGTCTTTGTTTGATTATCATTTTTTGCATATTGCGTTATAAGTTACTGCTTGCAAATAATTATAATAAATAATAATTTTAAAAGATTATTTCTGTCAGGTTTTCTTCCTAATCGTTTTTGTGAACAAAAAGTTAAAATATAACAATAGAATTTATTTTTAGTTCCTTATGTTCTTAATTTATTCTAACATTATTTTGAAATATTCTTTTTTTTTAAATAATGTGAGAAACATAACTAGAATTAAATATAAATGTAAAGAGACATACTTGTGTACCTCAATTTAAATTGTGAGCATTTTTGAAAAAAAATTAACCATATTTAAGAAAGCTTTTTGTATTTTAGTTAATTATTGTTGCTACCAAAAAATATAATAATTTTTGCCTTCACAATCCTTTGAATCCTTGGTAAAAGTTAAATTTACAGTGTGAAAAAATCGATTGTTTTGTAATGGCTTATTATTTACTTTTATTTACTAATTATAACCCTTCTCAATTAAATGTACTATTTACCATTCTATTATTTTAATAAATTTTTTGCTTAGCCACACGAAAACATAATTTATTATTTTATTTATCTATATACATATAAGACGCATTCTTGTCTGTTTCCAAGATCCAGACAACCGAAAAACGTGAAATTTGCTAGACGTACACAAAATTACATTGTAAAGGTTCTAAACAGTTTTTGTTCCATATGTTAACTCTTATGGGGGCCGGGGGCCAAACATTTTGTTTTCCCTAACATAAGCTATATAGAAATTAAAAATCCATAATTATCCAATTTCCCGATTAGGTAGAAGCATGAAACGTTTGGGGGGGGGGTGGGCTTGTGAAGTACAATTGTAGGATAATAGCAGGTGAAAAATATGAAAAAATATCCGTTAATGGAAGCCGGGGGGGGGGGTAGTTTTTTTCATTATGTGAGCTATGTAAATGCTGAAAATCACTAATTCTCCTATTTCTAGTGTAGGTAGAATCATGAAACTTTGGAAAGTTGATAGTACACTCTCCCAAAGATAATTTGCGAAAACAAATTTTAAAATTTCAACTCATTGGTTGCTTGAGCCCATAGATTTTTTTTTTTTACATGAAAAACCGACTTATCAATGATTCTCCATTTTACCTTGTAGGTAAAATCATGATGCTTTTGAAAGTTTTGAGCACACTCTAACGAGTATAATTGCCAAAGAGGATTTTAAAATTCTCCCTCACGGGGCACCGGGCACCAAATGTATTTTATTTCTTAAATGGGCTATTTTAACTTTGAAACAAAAATCACTAATACTCCAATTTTCCGAATATGTAGAAGCATGAAACATTGGGGGGGGGGGGGTTTTGGGGGGGGGGGTTTGTTGAGTAAACTCTTACAACAATAAATATGAAAAAGATTTTTTCCCACAAGATTTATTGTGAAAAAGAAAATGCAACATGTCATTCAAGCCACACTACTAACAAATTGTGCTAAGAGTAAGGATGTCTTCATCCCAAGAATACCCATCATTTCATCATACAATTTAAGAGAATACAGTTCACTTTGAAACTGTGCTTTGCCATGACAATCAACGAGTCACAGGGCCAGTCTCTTAAGATTGCTGGTATAGACTTGAAGACACAATTCTTTTATCATGGGTAGTTGTAAGTGGCCTGCTCCAGAGTGGGCAAAGAGGAAAATCTTTTTGTACACACTCCAAACGGAACTGCCAAAAATGTTGTGTAACAGATTGCTCTAAGATAAATGGACCATTTTATTGCAATGCAAATAAAAAGTTTGGTACGCTTCAACAGAAAACCTTATTTAAAACCAGTTAAAACATTGTAAAAGCTATTTTGAGGTTTTATAATAAACTTTGAAATTAGCTGGAAACGGATTTTATATTTTATAAATCATTTTGATTATATTTTGTAAAGTTCTATTACATTAGTATGAAACGCCTTACATATTATAGTGATTGTTTGCGTGTTATTAGGTAAGGAATATCTTTAACAAATCACGTGCTTTAAATTTATTTTTATAAATTACATACTAAAGATTTGTTAATACAGCGGAACGTTGTCAAGGTACTGTAAATTGCACTTGCCAATTTACAGTACCTTGACAACGTTCCGCTGCATTATTGTTCTTCAAGTGAGCAAAATAACTGGGAGTTATGTATATCGTTACTAAATGTAAAAACACTCACAAAATAAGTGAACTAGTTGATAACGAGGAAGCTAACATCATGAGCATTCTTTATAGAGAAAATCAAACAAACCAATAACAAAACAATGGAAAAAATGAATTTATAACCTTAGGGGCGTCCGTAAATGACATCACGCAATTTTGGCCGATTTGTCATCCCCTCCCCCCTCGTCACGTGTCGTCACAAAAAGTTAGACCCTCCCCCCCAAATACGTCACAAAACTTTGCCACCCCCCCCCTTAAAAAATATTTTTTCCATTTAAAAAAAAGTATGTTTCAAATCACGTATTTTGTCATTTAAGTATTTTTTAAAATTAGGTCTCGATTGTAATATCGTAACACGCGTGGAGCTATGTAAAACGACATGAAATAAATGGAAAGTGCTTCTCAAACTTATTCGTATTTGGCGACCAGCGGGAATTTTTCTATTTCACCAAGTAACGCAGCATTCTTTTTACGTTTTGGTGTGATTTTACCTGAATTTACGTTATAGTGAAATCGGCCCCTACATAGCCAAACCCTAAAGCCCTATAAGATGAAGTATGAACTCAGCTTATTTTATAAAAAAAAATAATTTTGAAAATTTTGTAGTTGCCAAGACATAGCAAAACAGCTAACGAACAATGCAGCGGCAATGTCAAATTCCCCTTCATTGATATTAAGTTCAAGCTCGCGAGAGTGACTCTTGATATCACAAGGATCATTTCATTGTTGATAGAATATAAAGATAGATACAGGACGATTCCTGAAATTGATTTTTATC
This sequence comes from Radix auricularia, assembly GCA_002072015.1. Classification (NCBI taxonomy): domain Eukaryota; kingdom Metazoa; phylum Mollusca; class Gastropoda; family Lymnaeidae; genus Radix; species Radix auricularia. The sequence continues at coordinate 597,756 of MUZC01000888.1, forward strand.
TTATAATGACAGTTTTCCTTCTATGTATATGCACGTCAAAGGCATTTGATTTAAAAATACCACATTGATATCAAATCTCATGTTTACTTAAAAAGTTATTAGGTTTGCATTAGAAGAGTACTGTACGAACACCACATTTGGGTGTCATTTTGTATGTCCCAAAATAAATAATTCCTGCTAGTTGAAGACTGAAAAATACTAAAATATCCTCAATGTTTACAACATTATTTCACTCCGAAGCTCACGATAATGTTTGTTTATTTTTTTGTTTTTTGTTTTTTTTTCAATTAAAAAACAAAACAAAAAAAAACTATAAAAAATACCTTGCTACCGCTATTGGGCGGTTTCACCGAGAGGTCAGGGAACTTAGGTTAATTATCTGTTTTGGGGTGAAAGTAAAACTCTTGGGGGTAATGCTGATTCATTGTGGGCATATAAAATTCGCTAGAATCGCTCCCTTTGGGTAACAATAATATTAACATAAACTTTTATAATTTTAAATAGTCACATCTAAAACTATATCTAGAATGAACAGGGGCGTTGGACCGAAAACCAATCAAATAATTATTTAAAACTTAAAAACGTGTACCATTTTATCAAATAGATTCCTGACACCACCACCATGCCCCCACTACCAAAAAAAAATGAAATAAATAAAATTAAAAGAATGAAAAAAAAAAAGAATATCACATGTCGTTTTGCCTCAAAGTGTCTGGACATAATACTATTCGCATCCTGTTTACGTACATATCATGATTCTAAAATTCACCAGTTGAATTTAGATAGGAGGCTTATGCCATTCCCCCAGATCCCCTACTCATGAAGGAATGTGGGAAGTGCCTTGAGTGTGTGTGTGTGTGTGGGGGGGGGGGTGACGCACAAATAAACTTGAATATTGTGGGATAACGGTCAAAAAAGTTTGCCGACTTCTGTTGCAATAGAACCAAACTGAGATGCGGCTACATCACACATATTTTGATTTCAATATCAAACACTGCTGGGTAACAATTTCATACGCTCTCTTGTGGGTTCTGAAATTTAAGTACATGTATTATATATAGATTTAAATTTGATTTCTTGATAGCTTTATAAGACAACCTCCAAATCTGAAAACTTAATAGAAATAATTTTTTTTATATTCAAAGCAAAAGAGTTATACATTAAATTTTTACCTTTGAACAAAACAAACCTTATTTTAATCAATTTTTTTTTAAAAAAGAATAAATAGTATGTTGTTTATTTTCTTTGATTAAAATAAATAAATCTGATAATTAGCTGCATTATATTAAAGTATTTTTTTATAAGTCATAATTATTAGAAGAAATTCCTGCAAAATATTAAATTATATATCTCTGTTTTTGAAAAAAAAGAAAAGAAATCAGTGTCATTTTATTTCAATTAACGCAGTGATTGGATTTTCTTTTTAAAATTACTGAAAATTATAACACAAGTTAATACAATATATACGATTTTACAAGGCATATGTATGTTTAACGATTTATAATTGCTGACGGAGTAAGTTCCGGGACTTCCCATTCTGATTTGTTTGATATATTTTCAAGCAAAGACCTTTTAAATGCTCTAAATTAAATGTAACTAATGTAAAATCTCTTAATACCACCTTTTAAGACATTTTTTAAAGTAAGTTTTTATTAGTAAGGAGCGTCTTTTAGCTAATTTTTTTTAGCAAAGCTCATATATTTGCGAAAATTCTTCGTAAATTATATTTTATTAAAATTTATTGATTTATAAGTGCTAAATGTATTCAATCTGTTAAGTATCTTGTGCGAAAGACATATCCACATCTAGAAAACAACATAGCGAGATCATATTTTCGACTTGGCCCTCTTTTGCTACGCCAATGATTTAGTGTTCATTGTTCATTTGGTAATTGTTTAAAATTAATTACAATTAATTTAATTTAAATTTAAAAAAAAACTCTCAATGAGTCATTCTTGGCACAGTTAGTCCGAAAACAGATTTCTGTCATTCCTTTTCTTAAAAAAATGATATCATCTACAAAGTATTTGTTGTGTTCTTTGCTAACGGTAATATCTCTATTGCGTTCTTAATTTTTCTCAAAAATTTTTTGGCCCATTAAAAAAGCCTAAAATCCAACACCGTTAAAAATAATTAGATCAGCTTTTGTGTTACTAAAAATACACTTAAATAGGTCGTTTTCTGATCCTTACACATGAAAAGGTCTGACCCGTATAAAAAATTGTAACATATCCAACTTCTGTGTCACACGGATTAATAATTTTAAAAATTATATAAATAATTTTACATTCATAAACAAGCCAGTATAATAGAAAAGTTGTTTCTTTTACTTCAAAACTTTTCACTCACTAACATGTGAAGTGAGCTTTATTTAAATTCACCTTTAGAATATTTAAAGAGAGATAAATACTTTTATAACATTAAAAAATGAAACAGGTGTTTATTTTTAAACAGGAGATCTAACTGAGAGAGTTTTTTTACATTATGTACTAGATTTGTTTAAAGTTAAAAGACAAAGATCTATGAATGTTGAGTTTCGAAATAAGAAAAATACAAACAAAAAAACCCCAAGTCCTGTTTAAACGCCCTCTTCATCTACATGCACATATATCTCCTCTATTTAAAAAGTAACTAAAGTACCCATAAAACAATAGTAAATAGATAATATTGTTTATTATTTTATACCCAATGCTTTATTTGCTTAATTGCTTTTATGAGGAAACATATATGTATGAGAACATAAAAAGGCAACAGGCCCTTTGACCTCCAAGACAGCACCCCTAATATAAAAATCAGGGGAACTTATCACTGATCGAGACCAACAACTCAAACGGTGGATTGAGCACTACTTGGAATTGTACGCAACAATAAACCATGTCTCAACTGCTGCTCAGGACGATATCCCGGACCTGCCGGTCATGTAATAGCTTGATGCTCTATTCATCATAGATGAGCTAAGTAGAGTCATCGATTTTCTAGCCTGTGGGAAAGCCTCTGGCAATGATGGAATTCCACCATGAGCTCTCAAATGTGGAAATGAAGTACTTTTACAGAGTTTGCATGACCTCCTCACTCTGTGCTGGGAACAGGAACAGCAGTTGAAAGATGCCAACATCGTTACACTGTATAAGAATAAAGGAGACCAGTGACTGCAAACAACTATCGTGGAATTTCTCTTCTAAGTATAGTTGGAAAGGCCTTCGCCCGAGTTGCTTTAACACGTCTGCAGACCCTAGCATCCCGTTTATCCAGCTTCTCCGCTGCCTGCAAAGATTTTGGCCTGACCATTAGCATAAAGAAAACCAACATTAGGGCACACGATGTTGCATCCATTCAAACTATAAATATAGACGACAGCAGCCTGGATGTTGTTGACAGTTTTACATATCTGGGATTTAACATCTCAAGTACCCTCTCACTGGAAGATGAGATAAGCGGTAGGATAGGGAAGGCAGCAACTGTTATTGCTAGACTCTAAAAATGAGTCTGGTCCAATGCCAAACTCATATTAAGGACTAAGCAAGCTGCAGGTATACCAGGCCAGCGTACTGAGCACGCACATCTATGGATACGAGTCATGGACCACGAAAGATAGCTCAATAGCTTCCACTTCAGATGCCTGCGCCGCATCCTTGACAACAAATGGCAAGAGAAAGTTCCCAACACAGAGGTCCTGTCTCAAGCAAGTATGAGCAGCATTCCAGCCACATTAAGCTAAAGACGCCTCAGCTGACTTGGACACGTCAAGAGAATGCAAACTGGTAGCATACCCAAAGATGTGCTATACAGCAAGCTAGCAACAGGGAAAAGTTCAGTTGGTCGGTTACACAGAAATATGCAGAAGAGAAAACTGGGTAAGCCTGGCTGAGGATAGGACCACATGGTGGGCTATAAGGAAAGAAGGATCACTAAGAGCAGAGGAGCAACCTAAGGAAGAAGCAGTTGGAAAAAGAGCGAGGAGTAAGGTCAGGCAACACTGCCCAACTACATTCATGTGTGTAAAAAGAGACTGCCACTCAAGAATTGGTCTCATCAGCCACACCAAGAGCTGCAAATATTAAAGATAAAACTATCGTCTTTCGTAGACAGACAGATGCCATACATAGATATTTTTATCATATTTTAAAGAAAAGCTTAACATACATTTTCAAACACGTCATAGAAAATAACAAATATATTTATATTTTTTCCGGCCATATAATATGTACGATTGTATTTGTGAGCTTTCGAAAGGGCACATCATATGTTTTCATAAGAACTTGTTTTGTTGTCTTTTATAATTATCACCTTTTATTTTTTAGAAAATTATGTCAGAAGCTAAATAGAAACAATAAGTTATATTATGCAATCATGGCCGAGTAACCTTTGTTTTAAAACATTTGGGAAAGTAAAAAAAAATAATAATAAAAGAGATTCCATTAGTTTCAGAAAATTTCAATTTTTGTTATTACAAATACTGTTAAAGATTTGTAGCATTTTTTCCCCCAAAATAATGTCCCGAAGCAGTTACTTGTGGCGTTATGTTATTTACCGATGACACTATTTTTTAAAAAAAAAATGTAATGGCCTTTTTGGCAACAACAATATAATGTCCCGAAGCAGTTATTTGTAGCGTTATGTTATTTACAGATGACACTATTTTTTTTTCAAAAAATGTAATGGCCTTTTAGGCAACAACAAAATAAAATGCTTAGTTAGGCAAATTTGACTAAAATTCATGTAATCAGTTTATTGATTTATAAGTTAATTATATTACCCGATGTCAGTAGACAAAATGTAGTGACCCGTATCATGAATATTAACTTTTTTTAACCTTCACCCTTTAAAACAAAGCTTAGGCAGGCAAACGACCTTGATAATTATGAGATCAGTTCATTTGATTCTGAATAAAAATATATGATTCCAAAGGACAAAATGCAGTGATCTGTATATTGAATGGTAATAAATGCTACTTCTGTGTCGCACGGATTAATCATTTAAATGTTGGGAATGGTTTTCGACTTGCAAACAATCATGTTTAATTCAAGAGCTTAGTGCAAAAAGTGCTTAAGTCTCAAATTAAAAATTTTGAGATTTAAAATTCTTTTTACAATAAATTTCTTTTCTTCCTTAACTAAAGTGTTAAAAGACAAGCAAAAAATATATTTTTTAAAATATATATATATTTGGCTTTTTAAAAATTGGACCTCGGTACATTGTATTTTATGCTACTTTACATACTTGATTGGTCCAAACCAGATCGTCAAAGTTCACAGTTTAGATTGAATTTTATGAAAATGTTGTACCATTGAGGTTTTCTATTTGAAAATTGTTTCTGTTTACTCCATTAGACGTGGATTTGGTAAGGGGGGGGGGAGGGAGTGCACAATTAAAATAATAAGTGCATAAAAGGAAATTTGTGAAAAAATGAGTTTTAGCCACAGGGATATAGTTTATGTCTAAATATGTCATGTTAAAAAATTTGAAACCGGTATCTTTAGACAATTTTGTAGATAAAGCAGAATACCAAAGTCCTAATTCTAGTTAGCACTAATAACATCACATTCTCAAACGCGAATATGTCAGTTCGCACAAACTCTAGTTTTTATAAAGTTGCGCATTGTCGAATAAATCTACTTTTATACGAGTAAGATACAATGATCATTTACTTACTAGGGAACATTGATTTTTTAAAAAATTAAATCACCTGTGCATAGGTAAACTCTGCAGTATTCAATAAATAATTGAATTTACATCCTTTTGACTTGTATTGTTACAATGTTGTTTATGTTGTATTCTAATCTGTCAACATTTATTTGTAATCAATTAGTTTATTTTAGTGACTTGTATAGGATTTCTTTCTTAAGTACCCCATTTACCCCAGTTTCCCCTACACACTGATTGCGTAAGGCATTTTTCAAGAAATTCTGTTGTGAAGCATCAAACTGGCCTACATATTGCCTTTGTGTTAATTTTATAGCTGACGATCAAGTCTAAGTGTCGGTCAACATGATGTATACTTCTATGACTGTGTTTTTTTTACTTTAAAAAAAATATTTAATTAGTTATGCTAGATTTGACATTCATGACGTGTTCTGTGATGTTTATCTGTTCCTTGTATTATATAGATAGATAGATGGATAGATAGATAGATAGATAGATAGATAGATAGATAGATAGATAGATAGATAGATAGATAGATGGGTGGTTAGGTGGGTGAATTGATGGATGGATGGATAAGATGGTCGCGGTGGTCGAGTGGAGAGGCGGGAGTTTTGCCAAGAGATTCCCTAGTGGGACCTATAAGAATTTTAGTAACTCAAGGCCTTTGATGCCAACTCAGATGACACAATACCTAAAAATAAAATACTAATCTAATTTCTACATCAAATAATCCTTGGCTATTTTACTGCGTTCCCTTACAATTAATAATTACAGCTTCAATAATGACGCCACAACTAAATCTGTTAATGTGAGAAATATGCTCTGTTCATCTGGAAACCAACGTTCTAAAAATTATTTTACATCTCTATTTTTTTTAACGGGAGTTACCTCAACTAGCGTCATGGACGGGCGGAACAGCAATTTAGCAATTTTAATAATGATTTATATTTATAACTTGTGAGAATGAGATTGGGAATATAGACTGTCTATTTCAATCTTTATTCATTTTTTTAAAATTGGCACAACAGGAACTTAATGAGTAAATGTTTTGAGGAATTCAATGCTCCAAGTGAAAAATACTTGCGTGTAAACTAAAGTATCATGATATTATTAGGGTAAACAATACAATAAAAACTAAAATAAATAAGATGCCTAGATAACAATATAACTTTGTAATAAATGCAACTTAATAAAATTACAACAATCAGCTTCTAATTTCCAACAAAATTTCCTAAGAAAATTCAGCATAGATAGCCCCGTAGAAGAAATATGGAAGGAAATAGAAGTAAATATAGAAATCATAATCGATCAGAATGTTCCAAAAAAAAAAAATTCAAATGGAATTAATAAATGCTGGTTGAATTTTAAATTTAAAAAAGTTATGCAAACTAAAGGAGAACTTATTTAAGAAATTTAAGGATACCAATTTAGAAACGATACACTAAAAATACTTAAAAATTAAACACTGACACAAAAAAGTAGCCGTAACCTCCAAAATGATTATATAAACAATGTGATTACTAAAGATAACAATAAAAACTTATTGCCTTTTATCAAATCAAAACAAAAAAAAGGAGCCTACAGGAATAGCCACACTAAGAGGCTCAAAATATAAAAACTTATAAAGATAATGAGACTAAAGCTAATATCATTAACACATATTTTGCATGAGCATTTTCTGCCTCAGGCGATAAGGAAATTTCAATAAATTTAAATAAAATGGAAGGAATGGATAACATAACTGTAGATGAGATAGGTATACATTCACTCCTAAAAAACTTTAAAATAAACAAAGCTTCTGACCCAGATGAATTCCTTGCCAGATTATTAAAAGAACTAAGCAATGAACTGTCCCCAATCCTTGTAGTTCTTTTTCAAGCCTCTCTAAACCAGGGTAAAGTGCCACAGGATTAGAAATTAGCCTATGTAACGCCACTCTTTAAGAAAGGTGATAAGTCTAACCCTGGTAATTACAGACCTGTATTACTTATTAGTATCACCTGTAAATTACTGGAACACATAATATATAGCAGAATACTTAACCACCTAAACAAATACAATGCCATTTCTCCACACCAACATGGCTTAAGAAAGAACAGATCATGTGAAACACAATTGATAGGTCTAATAGATGAACTTTCAAAAGGCTTAGATAATAATGAACAAATAGATACAATATTACTAGACTTCTCAAAAGCATTCGACAAAGTTAACCACCTTAGTTTTCTTAAAAAAACTTAAATACTTTGGAATCTCAGGTCCCTTACATCACTGAATCCAATATTTCCTATTTTGTAGGGAGCAAACTGTAATAATTAATGGATCTAAATCTACACCACTAAAGGTTAACTAAGGAGTTCCTCAAGGAACTGTCCTAGGTTTCTTACTATTTTTGATTTATATAAATGATTTACCAAACAATATCTCAACAGGAACACATGTTGGGTTATTTGCTGATGATTGTATAATCTATAGAACAATCAAGTCAGAACAAGACAGCAACAATTTACAAAAAGACTTAGATGAATTAATAAAATGGGAAACTAACTGGAGTATGTCCTTCCACCCAGAAAAATGTCAACTGCTAAGAGTAACAAAGAAAAAGAAACAAATAAATTCACAATATTTCATTCGTGGAAAAGAACTAACCCAAACTAAAGATGCAAAATACTTAGGAGTTATAATAAATAAGAAACTAACTTGGAATCCCAGTGTCAATAAAGTTATTAAAAAATCAAACAAAACCTTAGGTTTTATAAAAAGAAACTTTTACAAATGTAACAAAGATATAAAACTAAAATGCTACCTGACCCTGGTGAGACCTATACTAGAATATGTATCTTATATATGGGACCCGTCCACCAAAGAAAATATTGATAAGTTAGAACAAATCCAAAAAAGAGCTGCCAGATTCATTAATGGAGATTATTCAAAACTGACAAGAGTAACACCGTTAGTTAAATCATTAATCCTTGAAGCACTAGAGGATAGAAGAACCAAGAGTAAATCAGTAATTATACATAAGGCAATTAATTCTAATTTAGAAATACAACACAAAGATAACTTAATACAACCATCAGATAGACATAAAGATAAAAACACCTTTCTTATTCCATATGCACGAACAAAAACATACAAGTTTTCTTTCTTTCCGTCCGGTATTCGGGCTTGGAATGGGTTACCTGAAGAAACCAGGAAAGCCAACACTTTATCATCCTTTAAAACTCTAGTGAGAATACAGGACTAAAGACAAACCATAGAAATACATAGGACGCAATAATCTTCTATAGAGAAGTAGCATCTGTAATATATAAGATAGAAGTCAAAGAAGTTTGTGTTTCATTTATTTTTTATTCATTTATGCTTTTTGGTAAACATATATATATATATATATATATAAAGTATACAAAGATTATCAAGTAAACAAAAGTGCTTAATTATAAATAGTTTTAGCTATCTCCAAAATATGTATAGCTAAAAGTTTATTAATACTAAAATTTTATTGCTTTTTTAACGTTATCCCTTTACCAATCTTCACTTATTTTCTTTTTAAAGTAAAATTATAAGGCTTTAAATTTACATGCTCATGCTTTAAAAACGTTTACCAATTAAGCATGACTGAACTAAAAATTAATTTATTAATATCCCCTTTTCATGTTTTCTTTTTATTTGTGTGTGATTAAAAATATAATTTATTAATCGGATACAGAACAATGTGTTTATCTTGACTAAATGAACTTCATACACGTGAGTCTTATGAATTAAATGAAAATTTACTATGTATCAAACTTAAACGTCCATGACAGACTAAATGTGTATTATTCCGGGAGCAAATCTTTATCATGTGTACCTTATAGGTGTGAGGTATTTTTTACACAGTTTTTTATATTAAAATAATAGCCATGGAATATTTTGTTTAGTTTCCAATCGATATTTCATTTTTTGAAATTCTCTAAATATTAGATATTTAGATTTTTATATCTATACTTGTAACCATACTTATATCCAATCGAAATTTGCATTCTTTTAAATAAACTCAGCGAATAAATTAATCTTTTTATAACAAGAGGAACAAACCTAAATCGTCGAACATAAAGACAAACTTAACAAAGTATTTTTGGCATATTTTCACCAAAGACATTAAAAAATTAAAGCACTACACTTTCTCTATAAAGTGTGGGTCGTAAATATAAAAAAATTCACCAAAGTTTACATAATTACAATTAATTTCATTATTTCATTTCTGACACTAACAAAAATATTTTTTAAAAAATAAAATTACTCCCCTTTATAATTACCCTTCGGATCAAAATTTTGTATCATTTTTTTCAACCCCCACTAGTTATAAAAAATCGAGTAAAATTAAAATGAAATGCGCAAAGTTTCAATACGTATACTGACGGATTACATAGTAACCAACAAATGTCGAGTTAAAATGTAACCTTTTTTGAGCTGGAATTTCATATTGGGAAAAAAAAGCGTTCATATTAATTTAGAACCATATTATCACATTTGGATTTATACACCTAACAGTATATCCATTAGTTATCGGAAACATCAACAAACTAATATATATATATATATTTTTGCCTAGGAATAAAAGTGAAAAATATTATTATTTAATTTAATAAATCTATACAATACAGAAATAAAAACAAGTTATACAGTTACTCTAAAAACAAATATACAAATATATAATTAATTTCATTATTTTATGTGTCCTTTTTTTTAAAAATAAAATTTCGCGGAATTGGGTATAAACATAATACGATTTATTAGAAGTTTGTGATAAATTTAAATTAATAGATACCAATCCTAATTAAAAATATATTTAAAAAAAACATGCATTGCATAAATCTGGTTATATAAAGACTATTAGCCTTTGAAGTGACTTTATGTTATTTTCTTTTTCATCGAAGAACAAAACTATTGTCTAGGTGTACTTTTCTTCACATACTGGAGGTTGTTTTAAATATTTGCCTAGTTTATGCTACATTTTTCACATAGTCATGCCACCAAGACATTTAAGGTTTTAAAAAAATAAATAATGTCATTGAGTTCAAATAATATATTTCTCGTGGGTGTTCTGGGGTTCTAATCGATCAGAAATATTGAGAATGTGTATGATATACTGCATTAGTTTGATGCTAATTTTTATTTTTAAATATGTTTTAATGATACATACATGTTGACCTTAAAATTTTTTGGAGAAAACTGAGTTTCTGTCCACGAACACTCAAATAATAAATATAAACATTTTAGCCAATTTTACAAAAATTTTAACACTCAAAATTCAAAATACTAATACAGGTTAATTGATAAAAAAAACAACACACTACGAGCTAGAACTTTTAATTCGTAATCCACTTAAGTGTTTAAAAACTTTTGATCATCCCTCCATCGCCAATGATAACATTGCTGGCATTCTTGACGGTATGGTATCTGGTAATTAAAGTAAACGTTTAAAAGGAGATGGAAAAAAAAAGATGAAAAAAACAATTCAAAACGTTGATGCAGTAATACATCAGGAACAAATAACACATGCTTAATTAAACTAAAAGAAACACAAACTATTTGATAATATAAAAAGGATGCTTATAATGATTGAATTTGAATATTAATTTTACGAATATAATCAATACGTTTCGGTAGACTTAATTACATGTGAATCTCTTTGTTGTTGGGTTGGCTATGAAGGTCAAAGTTTGGAATGCAGACATCGGGGCCATCTTCAACCAAGCTTTTGTGTTGGTTTTCTTGGCTGAAACGAAATTTAAAGAGTTAATATTTTACATGTATGTAAACATTTATCATGAATTTTCAAGACTTATTTTCTTATACGAATGAAATCATGCTGATATGTACGGTAAAGGAAATTATATGTGCAGTTGAAATGTAACACGAAATAACCAGCTAGAAATGTACAGATGATCAATACATTTATATTTATTTATCATAATAAAACTTATATTTTATAGAAATTTACATTGTATATTTGTATTATAATTTTAAAGTGACATATAGATGTGAAAAAGATTCAGAATTCTATTCAAGTAAAGTTAGTTATGTCGTTCATTTATATAATAAAATGAAATAATACATTCTTATGCATGGTGGTGATAAATATTTACCACGATTTTTATCAACTTGCTTTCGTTTCTTTCTATATGACAAATTTCAAATTTGTCAACGTAAAGTTAAACCATTTTTGATGGTCCCATAGATCTCAAAATTTTACCACAATTAGATTTCAGATCAATCAAATGTACTGTAATTAAATTGATGCATTTCTAGTTTATCTCTATATAGCAAATGTATCTGTCTGCTTTATTGACATCCACGTGTCACGGGAGTGCACCCCGTGTGTTCGTTATAAAAATGAATAGAAATAAAATACGATTTTGAAAAACCACGTTTTTATAAGTGGACTAAAAAGAAAAAAACTAAATCAAAACTTATAAGTTCAAGTACAATGATATAATATGCCTAAAAACGTGGGGTGGGTGCTTCAAAATCCTATTCTAATTTAGAAATTCACCACAAGATAGTTGTTTTGGTATAAAAAATAAGATTTAAAATGTAGATGGCAAAAGAGAGATTAGTGAGATAAAGAGTGAACTGCATAGGTAAAACCTCATAAGCGCCCACTTTTGGTTTCTAGTCATATTAAATCAAAGTAGGCTACTTGAACTTATAACTTTTAATTTACTTTCTTCTTTTTGCCACTTGTAAAAATGTTTCTTTTTTTAAATCTTCGTTTCCCTCTATTTATTATCAAACCAAGACTATTGCATGCATTTCATCTAAAATATCATAAATATTAGGGCTGCTATTCGAATAATTGAAATTTAATAGTTAACTTTTGAAAAATTACCAAATAATTAATCGATAATTTTGATTAAAGCTGAAAATAAGAATATATGAAAATTTCATAAAATACACATAACTTAATTAAGCATTTAAATTAACAAAAAAAAAATTGGCGATAATATTTAAACATGGTAATTTAATGTCAAAGAATTTAAGTTTTGTATTGTTAATTAAGGAAAAATAGTGTTTTTTTATATATCCTTTTCCTTATCAAACTGCTTTTTTAAAAGTTTACACTTTATACATATTTTCTTTTAAATAGAGAAGTTTGAATGTAAAAAAAAAACTATTATTGATTATTAAGTATTATTTATAAATAAATCAAAAATAGTTTAAAATATTTCTTAAAATTTTAATCTCAAATCTATATATTGAAATAATTTAATCGATAAAAAATTACCGTTTAATCGAAAAATTAATCGGTATTTTCTACAGCCCTAATATCTATATCTATAT
>MUZC01000888.1:611889-625632 GCA_002072015.1 Radix auricularia
TCTGTCTGTCTGTCTGTCTGTCTGTCTGTCTGTCTGTCTGTCTGTTCCCTAATAACTCAAGATCCAGACAACCCAGTCAAGTGAAATTTAGTAAACGTACACACAATTATATGGGGAAGGTTCTTAAATAGGTTTCGTTCCATAAATTCACACTCAGGGGCGCCGGGGGGGCCAACAACTTTTTTTCCTTATTTGAGCTATATAAAAAATGAAAATCAACAATTTTTCTATTTCTCGAGGAGGCAGAAGCATGAAATTTTAGGAAATTGTTTAGTACACTTCTGCAATGGTAACGGGCAAAAATATATTTTAATTACCTCTTTCTGGGGGCTGGGGGCCCAAATTTAGTTTTTTCTCTTATATAAACTATATATAAAAACTAAAAATCACTAAATATCCTATTTTACTGATAGATAGAAGCATGAAACTTTGGCAAGTTGTTAAGTACGCTAAAGCGACGATATTTTGCGATAAACAATTTTTAACTTCCCACTCATGGGAAGCCGGGGGCCCAAATGTGGTGTTTTTTTTTTTTACTTATATACGCTATATAAATACTGAAAATCAACCATTCTTCTATTTCCCGTGTAGTTAGAAGAATGAAACTTTGGGAAGTTGTTAAGTACACTCTCCTAACGCTAATTTGCGAAAAAGAATTTCAAACTTCCCACTCATTGGGGGCCGGGGGCCCAAATGTTTTTTTTCTTTTATTAGAAACAAACTTATCACTTATTCTCCAATGTACCGTGCCGTAAAAATATGAAACGTTTGGATATTATTGAGCAGACTCTACTAGCAATAATGGCTTCCTTTTTCATGGGTTTTCGGGGGCCCAAATTATTATTTTTTCCTAAATGAGCTATATTAACACAATACAGACAGCGAAATATTGTGAAATTTAGTTCACGTATATGACATTACATGATGAAATTTCTTAAGTAGATTTCGTTTAAATTTCCAGCTCATGTGGGGCTGGGGGCCCAAAAACGTATTTTACTTAGATGGGCTTTATAAAAATTGAAAATTACTATTTCTCCTATTTTTGATTAGGTGGAAGCATGCAATTTGAGGAAATCGTTGAGTACACGCCTGCAGTGGTAACAGGTGAAAAAATATTTAAATTATCACTTACTGGGAGCCGGGGGCCCAAATATATATTTTTTACTACTACACGCTATATAAATACTGAAAATCACCCATTCTACTATTTCCCGTGTAGGTAGAAGAATGAAACTTTGGGAAATTGCTAAGTACATTCTCCTAACGCTAATTTGCGAAAAAGAATTGTGTTAGCTTCTACAGAAAACCTTATTTAAATCCCGTGAGAAGCCGGGTACTTGCCTCTAGTATATATATAAGACGCATTTGTTGTCCGTCTGTCTGTCTGTCTGTATGTCTGTTCCATAATAACTCATGATCCAGACAACCCAGTAAAGTGAAATTTGGTAAAGTTACACACAATCATATGGGGAAGGTTCTTAAATAGGTTTCGTTCCATACATTCACACTCATGGGCGCCGGGGGCCCAAAAACTTTTTTTCCTTATTTGAGCTATATAAAAAATGAAAATCAACAATTTTTCTATTTCTCGAGGAGGCAGAAGCATGAAATTTAGAAAATTGTTTAGTACACTTTCGCAGTGGTAACAGGTGAAAATAATATTTTAATTATCACTTACTGGGAGCCTGGGGCCAAAATGTAGTTTTTTCCCTTATATGAACTGTATATGAAAACTGCAAATCACTAATTATCTTATTTTACGGATAGGTAGAAGTATGAAACTTTGGCAAGTTGTTAAGTACGCTACCCCGACGATATTTTGCGAGAAGGAATTTTAAATTTTCCACTCATGGGGAGCCAGGGGCCCATATGTAGTTTTTTTGTACTACCGTATATACTCGAGTATAAGCCGACCCGAGTATAAGCCGAGACCCCTAATTTTACCACAAAAAAATGGGAAAAAGTATTGACTCGAGTATAAGCCTAGGGTGGGAAATGCGAAATGCAGCAGCTACTGGTAAATTTCAAAAATAATAGATACCAATAAAATTACATTAAAACACATACTATTTATTTCCAAGAGAAACAGTAAATTAGCTCTCTCTCTCTATATATATATATATTGTTGTTAGCTAATCTCTATTCTTCTTCCGGTCTTATTCAAGAACCTCACTCTATTAATTAATTCTCACAATGACTATCAAGAGTTATTTCCCTTATTACATACAAGATTCAGCATTCTGGGGTCATTTTTTTTCCACTCGAGTATAAGCCGAGAGGGTGCTTTTTCAGCACACAAAAATGTGCTGAAAAAGTCGGCTTATACTCGAGTATATACGGTAATATACGCTATATAAATACTGAAAATCCCCCATTCGACTATTTGCCGTGTAGGTAGAAGAATGAAACTTTGGGAAGTTGTTAAGTACACTCTCCTAACGCTAATTTGCACAAACAAATTTTAAACTTCCCACTCATTGGGGGCCGTGGGCCCAAATATAGTTTTTTCTTATATTAAAAACTCACTCATCACTAATTCTCAAATTTACCGTGTAGGTGAAACCATGAAACTTTTGAAAATTCTTGAGCATACTCTCCCGACAATAATGGCAATGGTTCCCTAAATTCCCAGTCATGATACCCGGGGGCCCAAAAACATTTTCCCCCCGTTAGGTGAGGTCGATAAAATTGACAATAACTAATTCTCCTATTTCCCGAGTAGGCAGAAGCATGAAATTTTAGGATTATTGTTTAGTACATTTCCCAAATTATTGCAGGCAAAAATATATTTCAATTATCACTTTCTGGGGTCCAGGGGCCCACATTTTTTTCTATATGAGCTATATAAAAAATTTTAATCACTAATTCTCCTATTTCCCGTGTAGGTAGAAGTAAGTAACTTTGGCAAGTTGTTGTACGCTACCCCGACGATATTTTGCGAGAAAGAATTTTAAACTTCCAACTCATGGGGAGCCGGGAGCCCAAATGTATTTTTTGTGTGCTAATATACGCTATATAAATACTGAAAATCCCCCATTCGACTATTTCCCGTGTAGGTAGAAGAATGAAACTTTAGGAAATTGTTAAGTACACTCTCCTAACGCTCATTCGCAAAAAATAATTTTAAAATTCCCTTTCTTGGGGTCTAGGGGTCCGAATGTAGTTTTTTCTTACATTAAAAACCGTATTATCTCTAATTCTTAAATTTACCGTATACGTAAAGACGTGAAACTTTTGGAAGTTTTTGAGCACTCTCTCCCAACAAAAATTGATAAAAAGTCTTTTAAAATTCTCACTTAGGGTGGGGCTTGTGTGCCCAAATGTATTATTTCCTTAAATGAACTGTATTTCACATCTCCAATGGTAACAGATAAAAACATATTTAACTTATCTTTCTAAGGGGACCGGGGCCCAATTTAGTTTTCTTCTTTATATATAGCGAAAATTACTAATTCTCATATTTCCCGTTTAGGTAGAAGCATGATACTTTGGTAAGTTGAGCAATACATATCCGCAATGGTAAGAGGAGTAAAAAAAATCACCCCCTGGGGGCCGGGGCCCAAATGTATTTGTTCTGAATAAAAACAGACTCATCATGGTAAGAGGATTAAAAAGAAATCACCCCCTGGGGGCCGGGGCCCAAATGTATTTGTTCTGATTTAAAAACAGACTCATCACGTATTCTCTAATTTTAGGTGACGGTAGAAGCATAAATGTTTGGAAATTTGTTGAGGAGGCACTCACGACGATAATTAACAACGAAAATATTTAAACTCCTGCTCATGTGGGGCCGGCGGCCCAAATACGTTTTTTCCTTACATTGGCTATGTAAAATTTAAAATAATAATAATAATAATAAAATGATGATTTATATAGCGCTGTATCCCAGCAAGGAGCCAGGCTCACAGCGCTTTACATGGAAACAAAAATACATATATAAATAAAAATGAAATTTTCGAAAGTTGTTGAATACACTTCTGCGATGGTAAAAGGGGACAAAATATTTATAATACTTATTGGGAGCCTGGTGCCACAAAATAATGTTGTTTTATTACTCATGTAAGTTATATAAAAATTGAAAATCTTTAATTCTACTATTTGGAATAATGGGATTTCGGAAAGTTGTTAATTATTCTATCACGATAGTGCAGTCTTAACTGGTGTCTTGGGATTGCTGGTATAGAATTGCAGACACTATGCTTTTAGGATTGGCAATTGTATTTGACCTGCTTTAAGATAAATGTACCTTTTAATTTTTACTTCATGTAAATAAAAAGTTTAGTATGCTTCTACAGAAAACCTCATTTAAAACCCGTGAGAAGCCGGGTACTTGCCTTTAGTATACATATATCTATTAAATAAAGTTACAGCCGTTTCTGTAAATTTATCAAGTTTGCAAAATACAAGGTACGCAAAAAATAATTGTCATAGAATTAATAAGTGAAGCATTATTTATTGACTAATAAACGAATTCGTATTTCTAATAATATTTTTTTTTTTTTTTAATAATGCTTTTTAAATTATCGTTTTTATCAGACATTTGTCTATCTCCAATTTTATTGAAAAGCTTTATCGCAGTCCTATTCTACATAAAATGAAATATGAACATCTTTAATAGGTAAGTGTATTTTAAACTGAAAAGAAAATGAAAATGGTCACCACTTTCTTACATATCCGCTTTCATGTTATTATTTTTAGATTTTTTTTTTAAAAATGCATTATAATCTGTAACATGCGTATCATTATATAATAAAATTTTAGTGCATTACTATGACAAGAAAGTTTTCGTTTTTAAAGCTATTTACAAAATCTTCTGATTTAATACCTGTTGTACATTTAAGTCTTTATATTAATTTTTAAAAAAGTATGTCTTTACATTTAACTTAAATTAAATGTACCTAAGTAAAAAAAAAAAAATTAGAAAAAAAAATCTTGATTTATATAGTTAAGGTATAGATCTACGACATGTAAATGTAGTTTGATCCCTTTTAAAATTTGACGGATATTTATGTAAAAATTAAATATTTAAAAATGTGTGGAGAAACAAAATTGCTAAAATGTTTTTTTAAAAATATGTTAAACTTCATATAATTTTTACAAAAATGATTTTTTTTAAATTTTGTGTTAGGTTGAAGAAACCGTAGACACCAAAAACAAATAAAACAAATTTTATCCAAACTTGGATTAAGTCTGTGACGTAGACTTGAATAGACATTATATGATAAAATTATATTTTCTAAACATCTAGAAGAATGTCATGTATGTTACTCACGTAGTTGCTTTTGCTATTGGATCAAACATACTTCCAACACCATAGAATTTTGTCATGTATGTTGAATTTAGTGGTTCAAGATCGATATCTAGAATTAATGTACATTTTATTACATTAACAATTATAAGATTTTAATGTTTAATATAAAATAAATACACATACAATAAATCACAAATTTTACTATGTTTATTAATTAGATATTAAATAGAAATTAACTGGATTTCAGATGTTACTGTAATAGTAAATAAGAAGCTTCTTAAAAGAAAATGATTCTCTCAGTTAAGTTTTTTTTTCTCGAAATAATAATAAAACTTAATTCTTTTTTTTTTTTTAAATGAACTTGTGCTATCGTTTCTATTTTCCAGAATCTATTCATTAACTAACACACGAGAACAGAAATTGCTTTCTAACCTGTACCACAAACTACTCCCGTGATCTCTTGTATTTTCTCCATGATATCTGTATGGTGATACCTGAACGCAGTAGCCATAGCACGCTGAAAATCTTCCTCTTTCATCTTATCTTTGTACTCCAAAAGGGAATTCACCGTCTGCCGGTGACCGTTTTCCGCTGCAAGCACAAGTGCTGTATTCCCGCTGTTGTTCCTGTAATTGATATCCGCCTCTGCCCTTAACAGTGCCTCAATGACCAGATGGTGACCATTAGGAGCACATGATAACAGGGGCGTGTCTCCGTCGTTATCAGCCAAATCAACTTTAGCTTTCATTTCCAGCAGATCATCGACGACGGGCTTGTGTCCATACTGAGCGCTGATGTTCAGTGGCGTACTTCCATGTTTGTTGGCGACGTTGACATCAGCTCCAGCTTTAATCAGCGCACTGGCAATGTCAGCCTTTCCGTTTCTAGCAGCCATTAGCAAAGCCGTGTCGCCCCGCTCATATTCTTTCATGTCTATTTGTTTCACTACATCTACCTGACGTAATAAATAGTGAACGATCTCAGCGTGACCGTTTTTACACGCTAACATCAAAGGCGTGAAGCCGTTGTTGTTTGGCTTTATGGCCTTTACGTCTCTTTCTAACAGCAAACGAACGGCGTCTTTTTGACCATTGGCAGAACAGATGTTAACAACTGTGTTTCCATTGGTTTCAGTAGTTTCTGTGTTAGCGTCATTTTCTAAAAGAACCCTCATGCATTCAGTTTTACCAAACTGACCACACTGCATTAAAGGTGTCCAGCCATTTTCCCCACACTGGTTCACACTGGCACCTGCTTTAATCAAAATCCTAACTATTTCGGGATCACCGTGGTTTGCAGCGTTTATCAAAACAGTCCTCTTGTTGTTACTGACCGCATCCACCCTGGCGTCCTTTTTTATAAGGGCCTCTACAATTAGCCTGTGTCCTTTTAGAGCAGCTAGATGTAATGGCGGATCTCCGTCATCATCTGTTTTGTTGACGTCAGCGCCAGCTTGGAGGAGAAGGTCAACAACTTCAGCGTGGCCTTCATGTGTGCTAAGATGCAATGGAGATTGCCCTTTTGTATTGGTCAAGTTTACGTCTGCTCTATTTTCTATTAAAATAGCTACGCATCGAACGTGTCCTGATGTAGCAGCTTTTAACAAAGGAGTGGATCCGTCCTCGTCAGTGACATCTACGACGGCATTCTGTTTTATTAGGGCTTGTACAATTACAGCATGACCGTGCCCAGCACTGATGTCCAATGCGGTGACTCCAGCATTAGACTTGGTATTAATGTTTGTTTTCTTGTCTATTAAGAATGCTGCTGTCGATGTGTAGCCAAATTGTGAGGTGAGCATCAGAGAATTCCAACCTTTTCTCTCAACGGCGTTGACATCTGCTCCTTTGTTGATAAGCAGTTCAACGATGTCCAAGTGTCCACCATAAGATGCTTGCATCAAGGCCGTTTGTCCTTTAACATTGGAAACATTTACTTTCGCACCAGATTCTAGCAAATCCTTGACGATATTTATATGACCTTTACCAGCAGCATTCAGTAAAGGTCCATCCCCATCTTCATCACATAAATCTACCAGCGCCCCGGCATTAAGAAGTTGTTTTACAACCTCTGCATGTCCGTCTTTTGCACTTTGGCAAAGAGCTGTTTGACATTTGGCTCCTGAAAGATTCACATCAGCGCCATGTTCTATGATCAACTTGACAATGTCCTTATTGCCAGTAAAACATGCCTGGTGGAGGATACCTGCCCCATTGGCACCTCTAAAATTAATGTCCGGATACGGTTTCGATTGTTTCGACAGCAATAGTTTTATAATTCGTTTCCGATTATTTTTGACAGCTGCAGACAGAGCACTTTGATAATCTAAGCTAAACTTCAAATCATCAGCCCCAGCTTCAAGTAATATTTCCACAATCTCAATTTGATCATTTTGACTTGCGCACATGAGAGGAGTATCTTCGTTATTATCAGATAGGTTGGGATCTGCATTCAATTTGAGAAGATTTTCAACTATACGTTTATTGCCAGCCAGTGCACTAACAAAGAGAGGGGATCTTCCATCTTTTCCTATAGCGTTTACATCAGCTCCATATTTAAGCAATTTTTTAACTACTATTTTTCGTCCTTTTTGTGCGGCAACCAAAAGCGCCGTTAATCCTAATTTGTTTGTGTGATTTACATCTGCTCTATTTTTAAGAAGCACTCGCAGCGTCTCCACGTGACCATGGTCAGCACATATTTCAAGAGCGGTTCCACCTGATATTTGCTCAGCGTTTACATCTGCTCCATTTGAAATCAGTAGTTCAGCTACTTCATAATGATTCCCTACCGCACAATACATCAGCGGTGTCCATTGGCGTAAGTCTCTGTTGTTGACATCAGCTCCTTTATCAATGAGAAGTTTTGCAATTGCAATCAGGCCTTTCTGTGCTGCTAGACTCAAAGCGTCACTGCCGTTGTCATTTTGAGTCTTAAAATCTGCTTTGTTGTCCAACAAATAACGAACTACTACTTCGTGTCCACCCAATAGGGCCAAGTGCAACGCAGTGTCTCCTTCGTAATCTTTTGTGTTTATGTTCTCAGTCCTCCTTGCCAGAATTTCCACAATTTCTTCCTTCCCAACTGCGCTAGCTATCATCAATGACGTAAAACCAGCCAAATTTGGCATATCGACTGTTGCTCCTCTTTGGATGATTGTGTTGACATCTCCTTTCCTCCCATGCACGACGCACACCATTAGGGGAGTCGCGTCCACCTCAGGATCTATGATATTGACAAACTGTGTGTTCTCTGCAATTTTGTGCACAATATTATTTTCTTTGTCAATTCTGTTTATAAATTTTGGATCATTCAGTTTCCCAATGAAATCGTTCATTTTTTCTTTGGAGTTGCCACTTAAAGAGTCGTTGGTCTCTTCATTAACACTCTCTCCTTGCTGTAAAAGTTCCTTCATTTGTGCGTTCATCTTTTGTAAATCACCCAAACTTGGGGCTGACATTGCAGATGGGTTTCCCATAGCTTCAGCCGCCTCCTGTGCCGCCTTTTCAAATTCATTTCCCATTTTTTTAATGTCATACAATGAACATCTGAAACTTCATTTAATAGTAGAAGATAGATTTATAAGTTTGTGTGTATTTTGTATTGTGCGAGTTTGAATGCGGTTTTGTGTATATTTGTGTGAGTTTGAACAATTGAGTGAGTGTATGTGTAAGTATGTATGCTTGAGTATGTGTGTGAGAATGAATGAGTGTGCATGTTTGTGATTTATTTTTGCAAGACTATTCCGTTTATCGAATGTGTTTGTAAGAGTGTTTATATGTCATTGGCGTAACTGAGGGGCAGAGAGGCAAAGCTATGGGGGGGGGCAAATTCTCTATGCTTAATAAGTTTAAAAGGACAATTGTATAACAAATTGGAGCTTTTCATTAAAGTAAAAGATATGCCCAAAAAAATAATAAAAATAATTTAGGAACTATCAAACTGATTATCGGCCATAAAATCGTCTGATACTAATACTAATACTAATTAAGCCAGCGGCATAATATGTATGAGATTGTATCACTGATGTGGTGGTACTTAATTTATTATTCAAATTTGACAGCCGATACTGTTGTAAAAGCAAAAATTACTGTAAACTTTTAATTTGAAACTAACAATTTGAATGCTCTGACTTGCATTATTTACGAAGCGGCAAATTTTTCGATAATAACAAGCTTTTAAAGTAGAAAAGAAAAGTTAATTTTAATTTAAAATTTTTTTTATGCAAAGCTAAGATAAAATGAATAGAAATTAAGAAACCATATTAAAATACTTGAACGTTTTTACTGCCAAATTTCAAAACTCAATAATGAATTTTCATGTGCTCTTTGTCTTGCGTCAAACACCTTTTAAAGGTTTTGTGAGTATTTTTTAATGATTTTCATTTTTAAAGTTATTTCTTTGTTGCCTAGATTTTGTAGGATCTGGAATTTGTTGGATAACATCAGATTGAATTAACTAAGATTTGATTCATCTTTCAGAAGATTGATGTTAAAACATAAGCGCTTGTGGTCCTAACTTGTCTAATTTTTCTTACTTTGCTAACCATTGACTGGATAATGAACACATCTAAAGAGTAAGAAAAGAAATGGTATCTATTGAATACCATTAAAACAGCTAGATAACCTTGATTTTTCGCGTGATCTGACCCTAATATCACACAGGCTCAGCTAAATATGCACGAGAAAATTAACTACGTAGCACAGTGTTCTGCTTGCGATGGTCTGAACTTCCATAGAGGAAAAAGCAATGTTTTTAAAATAAATACATCAAGCAATATTCGTCTGGTACTGGAAGGAACAAAACATGAGGAGGTGGATAGCTTTACATACCTCGGTATTGACATACAAGGAGGGACAGACGCCGAAATATGAGTAAGAACAGGTGAAGCGATAATATCATTTAACAAGCAAAGAAAAGTCTAGAGCGGCAAAGACTTGACCCTTCAGACCAAGGCATGGATATTAATCACCAGTGAAGCCTGTCTTGCTATATGGGGCAGATACACGGCGAAAAAACAGCAGCAAGTTCAAAAAAAGATAGATAAATTTATTATTTTTTGTCTCCGAATGATTCTCTGAATGACCAAGGACATCTGGAAGCTCTCTCAAAAAAAGCATTGGAAAATATAATATGTCAGCGCTATTGAAAAAGTATTGGATACACCCTCAGAAAGCCTACATCTAGTGTATCAAGACAAGCCTTCACTTGGAAAAAGAGTTCAACCCAGAACGATGTGGAGAAGGTAATTGGAGGCAGTCGCCAAAAAGATTGGACACAACTAAGACAGTTGGAGGGACTGGCGCAGAACCGGGATTCTTGGAGAGCCTTTGTTTGTGACTTATGCCTAAGATTGGACGACGGGAGATAAAAATGATGATAATGAATTTTAAATTTTGTGAGACAAATACTAATGAGCTGAAAAATATAGGGTCTGAAGAAGTGTACAAACATGATACAAATGTGCTGATACATACAATTGATTCAAGTTTTATTTTAACATAAGTAAACTACTGGAAACAAAATTGTTGGTTTTCTAAAGTAATATATTTTTCCAAAGTACCATTACCTTTATCATAATATTTTTTTTAGTTTATTGCATCAACAAAGATAGTGAACACCATTGCTTATGTTAATAAATTAAAAGTTGGCAGACATATATAATAAGATAGCCAAGCATGAACAAGTGTTAATCATTATTTAAGTTGTTTGCAATTGGAAGAAGTTTTTAAAAATCTGATACCTAATAAAAGACATTAAGTAGTTGAAAAATAAAACAAAGAAATGGTAAGAAGTTCTTGATAGAAAAGTTGACTTTATTCAATCTTGGCAAAATTGAATGTGTTTGTTTTTTTAAAGTCACAGTGAGGACAAAACTGGAGCCAATAATTTAAATGCAATATTGTGAAATATTTAAAAGATTTCATTGAATCAAAGATGAATCTGCATGCGGTCTTTAAAGATTTTTAAAAAATATTGATCTTAAAATATTAGCTGCAGGGGCCCAACAATTCGTTAGTACATCTTCACAGCTGGGATGTATACACGAGTTCAAGAAAGACTCAACAACTAAGATACCAATGTATAATCACGCTCAAATTGTTAATTAAACCTGTGTTTACAAGGTACTTCAAATGAAATACATTCTTTAACTTTTTAAGTACACTGAAAAGTGGTTATGCATTATTTTTTTATGATTTTACAACGTTGGAAATATCTCATTGCTTCTACAAACAGGGCTTTAAACATACTTCAGGATACACAATAATAAAAAATACCATCGAGCCATATTGAGATATAATACAATCTATACAAAAACTGAGAAAGATAGAAAAGCTCATGACATGAAGAGACGCGGGAACTTTTCAGTCACAATTAAATATTTTTATATTCAAGTTTATGTTTCTCATTTAGAAACTTGTACTTTTTATGTCTAAGATGCCTGAAATTGTTCAAATACGTTTATTTTTAAAAAGAAGGCTTTGAATTTTGATACAATTTTTAGTAGAGCCCTCATCCTTTTATTCAAACGATTCTATCAAAAAGAGATAGGAAATTTTTAGGTGATCGAGGCGAATATGTCTCTATGTTAAGTAAAAAAAGTGAGAAGAAAGTTGTATTCTTAATTAATTGAGATTACTGTAGAAATTCGTGTGATGTTTTATATATATTTTGAAAAAAAAGTATCTTAGTACACCATCTAATCTATTAGAAATCTCTATTTTCTCTATAGCATTAATATTTTTATTTTAAAAGCTGCGGAATGGGGCGGGGGCGGGGCTCCGCTGGTGAGTGCTTGTGTTAGACTGTTCGGGTTACAGTATAAAATGTACTCTAATGGTTACAAAATTTGTTGTAATGAGCCCGTTTCGACCTCTTTCTCCCAAAATAAATAAATATTTTTTTAAAAAAAAATAAGATATATATATATTAAATATACATATCAATATACATATGAGTCTGCATTACCCCTAACAATTCCCTTTTGAGCCAAAATTAGGTAATTTACCCCTGCTCGCCGACCTCTTTCTTACGGGATGCCCGTAAGTCAATTGAGGGATTTTAATAAAATATATTTTACACATATTATTTTTAAATATTTTTTTTCAAAACAAAGAAGTTAATCGAGATGATTAATACACACTGTTTAATTTTATGCATTAAAATGAAATATGATCTATGGATCACAGTTCGATTTTTGAAGACTGGTTAAACGTTTTTAAAAAACGGACCAGTTCAAATTAAAATATTGAAAATTTATGTTAACATTATGGTTAACCCATAATGAGCGGATTCTAACAAATTCTATATGCCCACAATGATTGAGCATTACCCCCAAGAGTTCCCTTTTTACACGAAATGGGATAATTTATCGCTTTTTACCGACCCCGTGGTTAGATAATCCGATAGCGGTAGCAATGTATTTTTCATTAGTTTATAAATTCCACAAGAGAATGCAGCAATCTAAACACGCCTCGTCCATTGGTGACATTATTTCTTTACAACTATTGTGTGACGTACGAAAAATTCTGAAGAAAAAAAACACCCAAAAAAACCAAAACAAGAACAAAAAAAAAAAAAAAAGAAACAAAAACAAACAAACAAACAAAAAACTTTTGAGCTTCTGAGTAAAAAGTTATGATAATATTGGATATTCTATTAATGGCATATGCATAGTATTTTTCAGGCTTCAACTTGCAGGAATTACTTTATTTTGCGACGCACAAGATGACACCCTACTTTCCTGCACATTGTTGGGATCATACAGTACTCGCCATATTCCTCTTCCAGCGCATACCTAATAATTTTTAAACAACATGAGATGTGATATCAATGTGTTAATTTTAGATCAAATGCCTTTGATGTGCATATACTTAGCATGAAAACTGTCATTATAAGATCGTAATCGATTTGAGGGATTGTCTTGTACCCATATATTCTAGGTTTGTCAACAATGCAATGATCCTTGCAACATCAATTGTCACATTCACGAGCTTAATCGAGAAGGTTAATCACATCAAATGTTTTTGACATTACCGCTGCATTGTTCGTTAGCTGTCTTTCTATGCCTTGGCAAATATACAATTTTTTTAAAAATGAAATATATAAAACAAGCCGAATTCATACTTAACATTATGGCTTTAAGCCATGTAGGGGCTCATTTTGCTATCAAATCAGTAAAGAGAAAATCACGTCAAAGAGGGAAAAGAATGCACCGGTACCTGCTTAAAAGGAAAAATTCCTTCCGGTCGTCTAATAAGAAAATGTTTGAGAAGCACTGGCTTCCAATTTATTTAATGTCGATTTACATAGCTTCACTCGTGTAACGCTAATAAAATGTAGACCTACACTAAATAAATACTTAAATGACAAAAAGTGATTTTAAACATACTTAATTTCAAATAGAAAATATTTTTTGGGGTGGTGGGGTAAAGGGGGGGTGGTCGAATCTTTGTGACGTATTTTTGGAGGGGGGTTTACGATTTTGTGAC
>MUZC01000888.1:625719-661928 GCA_002072015.1 Radix auricularia
AATTATATATATATATATATATATATATATAATTTGTTTTGTTTTAACGAACATTTTTTTTCAAAATAAATAAGATATCAGCAGAAATATATTTATTTTGAAAACTTCCGTCATTTTTTTACGGGTGATACCCTTATATATATT
The DNA here is from genome assembly GCA_002072015.1 of Radix auricularia. Taxonomy (NCBI): domain Eukaryota; kingdom Metazoa; phylum Mollusca; class Gastropoda; family Lymnaeidae; genus Radix; species Radix auricularia. Next base: position 625,864 of record MUZC01000888.1, read on the forward strand.
TATACACATTATCAAAATGATTCGTAGTAAGACACCATATGTACTTCAGGTGATACTCAAACTTATACAATTACATTTGAGTATGGTTCATCATGTCGGACGTTTCTTTAAACTTTTTAAATTTTCCAGAAAACCTGACAAATGTGACGTTTAGTCTCATAACACTATATATATATATTACTATTAATACCTTAAGATTTCAATGAAGATTGCAATCAAATTTAATTGTTTTCATGTTCCTTTAATGTTTTTTAACTAGACTATTTTGTGAGTGGCTTCATTGCTACTGTCCTAAATTATATTTAATTTACAACCAGAATTATATCGAAACTGACTAGCATTTAAGATAAATATTTAACAAATGATATACATCATATCATATCAAATAATTATTTTTAGTTAATTAAATTTGAAACGAAATCCATATTGGACTCTGTAATTTAAGCTTTGAATAAGGAAACAAAATAATAATGCTATTTTTATATCACTACTATATTTAGTCTAATATATGTTCGGTCGATATCTGTAAATAAATCTTTTATTGACCACAATACAAGATACGTAATTATTTCTGAAATATGTGTATAAGAAATCCGAGTATATTCAATGTTTGACTTAAGTCTGTTATATAATATGTAGTGCTTTTCATTTTCAAAATGGATCTAGTAATAACTATTAATATAGACAAAACATTCCAGTTGTCTCTGGATTTTCATTTCTCTTGAGTCACATTTTATCTCGTGCCAAACAAATCAAAGGGCAAGATAAACACTCTGTTAGCTTAAATTTCGCATATATTTTCATGATATAAGTGTGCAATATATTTAATTTTGTTCGAAGCTGTTACAGCGTTTAATAAGGCCCTGCTGTTATGAAAGAAGTGATAAATCATGTTCCAGTTCCAGGTAGATTTAAAAATAATTTAACTATAACATTTAAAATTTTTAAAAACTTCTGGGGCAAAAGAAAATTCATTATTCAAAGTTTTAAACAATTAGAATTCTTCTTTACAATTTTTACAAACCTCTAGTTTTTTTTTCTCTCTTAGACTTACTGTCTCTCGAATGTGGTCTTAATGAACAAAATTACATTCCATAATAACCAATAAAAAGAGTAAGATTGGAAAATCTAACACAATAATATTTCAGAAATCCCATTATCTAAATATAACTTTCTTGGATTTATTCAATGTTTCGAAAATGAAATTGAAAACAAGCATTTTCCTGACTGATGTGGCGTACTTCTAATATTAACAAGCTTTCTTTTTTATATCCAAACAACAATCTCAAACATTGTAGGTAAAACATTATACGGTAAGAATAATTATCTTTATTTTCCAATGGGAAATGGTATAGAATTTTCGTTACAGTTACACACTAGATCCTATTACTGTTAAAATTACCATTAATATTAACAAAGTAAAGGTAACATTTTTGAATGAATCTTAAGGATACTAGTAATATACATTTTTGTAGTCCCGAACAAACAAATAATTTACCAATTGATATTTTTAAAAATTATTTGAAAAACGATATGATTTTTTCTATTTTGTTGATTTGTACTTAAGAGGGCTCCACAAAAAGATCTCTTCTACAGTAGACAATATATGCATTTAACAGCCCCGCATACACATATTGTTTCGGTTTCCTTGTATTTAAAAAGAAACATTATATAATTATTAATTAGTATTAGTAAAAATTGAAGCAAATGTCTTTGTCAAGATATCAAGTTTAACCAAAGTTTCTCACGAATGTAGCAGAGCTACTACGTTCAATTTTTAAAATGTACATAAAATGTACATTACGATTATAAGTTAAATGTATCCAAAACTCATTTCATTTTCCTAGTTTACCTTTACCTAGTTTATTAAATTTGATGTTGGTAAAGAAAAATACATTTTTGATGTACGTACTTGGTAACGACTAGATACAAAATTTAGACTAATAATCAATCCGTAAGGCCCAGGTGTTGGATATGTTATATGATAATTTTTTTTAGAACCCATTTGCTGATTACATGCTTAGTCATGGCATTCTCTAACCTAAGCTTTTTTCCGGGACAAAATTCTTTAGGAAAGTTTAAGCCACGGAAATAGAAGCTTCAGTAAAGAACACTAGCACTATCTTTACGAAAACATTTTTAACAAACCTTAAAGGGTATTTATAAAAACATTATACTAACGTCAAAACCAGCTCGACTTGTTATTTTATAGAAGCCATTCTGACAAATTGAAACTTTTTTGCTAAACAGGAATTTGATTTGGAGAATTAGTAATTAATTGTTAATTCTGGTATAAGTATATATGGTAAAGGTTGTTTTTTTTTTTTTTTTTGCTACACCGGAATTTTGAGAATGAGTAATTTGATTCATTTTGAATATGAATTCTGACATAAGAAAAAAAGAATTTNTATATATATATATATATTAGTGTCTACAGCTCAAAAGATACATTTTAAATGGTTAAACTCATTCGGCTTATGTAAATAATCAGTAAGGAATGAGCATAAAAATTTATCTTTTCATCTACATTGTAAATAGTGATTGGTGTATTTAATTAATGCACACTATAAGTTATGTATTCAGAGTATATGTTTATTTTAATAAAATTGAATAACCTGCTCAGAATATACAAATATTTATAAATAATCAGCTGAGTAATTTTTGTGTAATTTAGATATTTGACCCCATTTCATCTTTTTTATAACATAGTGATATTAACTTTACGAATCATTTAAAGTGGCGACTTTTTCTGTTCTTGACGTTGTATAAATAAGTAATAATGCAATTTACTTTTTCAGCCGATATAAACAGAAAGTGTTACTTTTTTAAAGTCTCGACATGGACCAGTGCCCTCATGGCCGATTATCATATTAATTAAGAGGTTATTTTTTTAAGTTAGCTAATGTAATGATTTTCAATAACAATGCCCCACTTGATCAATTTCACCGTTTGAAAAAAATCTTAAACAACTAAATAACTGTATTCTCTAAAAAAAAATGCATGCTTGATATAATATCTCTCTATATAATCTTCTTCATGGTTCAACCATACCGGACACCAAGCTTTCTTCCTGCCCCACCGACCAATCAGTTTTGAAGAAAAGGTAGCGTGAAGGTGGGGGTCATCAAGGCCAACAATTTGTTCAATTGAGGTCAAATACTTTGTTCTTTCAAAAAAAACAGAATAGCACGTATTTCGTAGTGTAGTGGTTATTACATTCGCCTAAACCGATGAAGGTCGTAGTAAGCCCCAGCAAAGATATTACTTTTTTTTTAATGTTTAGAAATGTTTGTACTTGTGCCCCTTCATTTCCCACTTTCTTCGCAACATGGCTTTAAGCTTTATTTTTCGACATTGGCATAATAACTTCGTGCTCTACGTTGTTCTCGGTGACAGAAAAGTAGTCACACTCTCCTCAACAATACTTTCATAAAATGCCAACCGTCACTAAATCGTTAGCGGCGTATGCTACTACGCGGGACGGCTAGTTTGTAATAAATTACCGTATGAAAACGACTTATCGGGTGCTCTCTAGCTTAAAGAAAATTAAAATCAATTTAATAGATAATATATGTGCTTTTTTTCTTGAGAAACTAACTGGAATAGCGTTTCGACTCGTTTTTTTCTACATAATTTTGTTGCTACTTAATATACTTCCTGGATTGTTTGTTCTTGCTTTCCGGTACTGTTTTAATAGAAAAAAGCACTGGTTAATTTTGAAATGAATTGCTTTAATTAAATTATTGCAAGTCATCAAAACTAAATATATTAGCAATTAATAATGTGTTATAATAAATTACAAATAAAAGGTACTATTACTCTTGTTAAGATGTTAAACATGATCAGGGCCACAGGCGTCACTAGGGTTGGTGTCACCTGGGGTGGTTGCTCATAGTTTTACCCCCTCCCGATTTATCCCGTAGATCTCCCCGAGTCTTCTGACGCCATATAACATACAGAATTGGACTGCATAAAGCTTTTTAATAAAAAACAAATTACACAAACTATTTGGGTGAGAAAACAATAAATTTAAGCTTTATTATCAACGAATACAAATAATGGTGAACGTTTCGGCTCATGCCTTCATCAGTACAAAGTAAAATAACATAAATAATTACTTGCATTACATATATATATCTTAAAACATATTAGAGCCTATCTGATAAAAAATGAAAAGAAGAGAAAAAAGAAAACAAAAACAAAAGCATATGACGAGAACATACAGAATTTTATATTTTAGTGTCACTTCTCGGGATGGTGCCATCTGTGGTGGCCCGCCCTCGCCGCACCACCTTAGTGACGTCACTGAAAAGAGATCCACTAAACGCTTTGTTTTATATGAAACTCCATAAGTTTCTCATAGCCACACAAACCAATATCATTTTCTTTCTAATTTTTTACAAACATCTTCTATACTAATAAAAGGGAAAGCCCTCACTGACTGACTGACTGACTGACTGACTCACTGATTCATCACTAATTCTCCAACTTCCCGTGTAGGTAGAATCATGAAATTTTGGGAAGTTGTTGGGTACCCTATGACTACAAAAATTGGCGAAAAAGAATTTTGAAAATCTCACTCATGTGGGGCCGGGGGCCCAAAAACGTTTTGCCTACATCACTAATTCTACAACTTCCCGTAAAGGTAGAAGCATAAAACTTTGGGAAGTTGTTGGAGACACTCTTACGACAAAAATGGCGAAAAAAAATTTTAAATTCAAAATTATGGGGGCCGGGGCCGTAAAACTGTTTTTCTCCTTATATAAGCTATATGCTACTTTTTAAAATAAATAATTAATCTATTTCCCGTGTAGGTAGAAGCATGAAACTTAAGAAATGTTTTTTGTACATGCTTCCAACGATAATTGGCAAAAGAGAATATTACATTTCCCACTCATGGGGGCTAGGGCCCCGAAAACAATTTTTTCATTAAATTAGCTATATAAACATTGAAAATCACCAATTCTCTTATTGTCCGAGTAGGTAAACTCATCAAATGTTGGGGAGTTTATATAAACACTTTCACGATGCTAGCAGGTGAAATACTTTTTTAAATTTCTCTTACAGGGGGGATGGGGGACCATATTTAAAAACTAAAAATCACTATTTCTTTCATTCACCATGTAGGTGGAGAGCATGAAACTTTAGGAAGTTGTTGAGTTTAATCTCCAGATGATAATTGGCGAAGAAGAATGTTTAATGCCCACTCATAGAGGTAAGGGAGCCCCAAAAAATGGGGCCCCATAAAAAATTATCCCCTTATATGAGCTATTTACAACTTGCTAATCCATAATTCTCCTGTTTCCCGTATAGTTTGAAGCATGAAACTTTGTAAATTGGCAAAAGAGATTTTTAAATTTCGCACTAATGGGGGCCGGGGCACCCAAAACATTTTTTTCTTTATATGAGTTATACAAAAATTGAAAATCACCAATCCTCCAATTTCTTGTGTGCTTAAACACATTTCTATGGATACAATTAACAATTGACTAGCACAAAGTTGTCAGATGCACGGAGCAGGAATGTAATGTTTGATTTCAATAAAATGTCATATTCAACTTTCGATGTTATTCAGGTCTACTCAACAGTTTTTGGAATTTAAATTAAAGTAGTTATTTCTATATATTCGTGTATGTTCTTGTATGTCCGTCTTGATCGACGATGATCATTCTCATTACATTAGATATTTGCTTTGGCAGATAGGAATTATTTGTTGAATTATGCAAGAATTGTATCCAAAATTGGCGTCAAAAGTGATGGCTGGAATACCATTAGAAGATATACTTTCAAAGTCTTCACGGGCCTTTCTTCTGGTTCTAGCAGATTGTTTTGTTTTTGCTTCACCGTTCTGGCGGTTTCTGCATTTTTAACCTTCAATGCGTTCTTATGTATACTCTTGTAGCGTTTCCAACATTCCTTCAATTTATGAATCGTTCTTTTTAATTTATTATCATGCGTGTTCTTTTCTAGGGCTACACGAATTTTAACAGATACATTAATATTTATGACTTTTTAATACAAAACTTGTTACACAATTATATTTTTACTTTGAAAAATTATTTCTAGTTAAATCTGCAACCTTTGGATAAATGCAATGTAGTGCTTTTTACCTATAGACGGAAACAAAATAAATTGTTAGCATTTTGTTTACCAATTAGGCATTATCTATTTATACAACGCATATGTCCCGAAATTTTCAAATGTCTTTCTTTGTCCAAACCGTCCCCATTTATGGCATTTCATAGATTTCTTATCAAGAGCCAATGGCGTAGCTAGGAATTTGTAGAGGTCTGGGGGCCCGTGGCGGGGCTTAACCTCTTTGGGGTCCCCACATACATTGCGGTGGCATAATATTTCATTTTAAAAATAATTTGGACAATAATTTGGGGCCCCACTCAAGTGGTAGCTCGGGGTAATTTCAAATTTGTACCCCACCCGCAGCTACGCTACTGTTGCTAGCATTAAAGTATCTAGGTTATCTACGTTCTGTACGTTGCATGTGCCTCAAAATATGAACATGATTGCAGGTCTAAAAAAATCAAATTATATAATGCTTCTAGAAGTATTAATTTATTACAATGTAAAAATTTAATTCAGTTTTAAATTGATTATTAATATCAGTACTTTGACAGTTTTATCGGGAAAACTCACCAGGATAATTGTAGTTTAGAATTATTTTTTTGCATGTGTAGTAGAATGCAAATATTTCATTTTAATCTGTTTTATAAATAAATACCAAAATGCAGTAGTAAATTTAAAATAAAATAATTTTAAAGTATATATTTTTTTTTAATGCTTTACAATTAGTGTATAATAAATGTCAGATGGGAAAAATCCGTTTTAGCTGTCACGGACACATAAAGTACTTGGAGCTTTCTTCAGTATCTTTTCTGTTTTAACACTGCTAGTAGAGAGAACTAGAAATATGTTAAATTTACGATGTGCTAAGTATTGTTATTAATTTAATTTACCTGGTAGCCTAAGAGGATGCGTAAAATGGACTGTTAAAATTTAGGGTTAAAAATTAAAAGTATTTTAAGAAATAGTTTTAAATATATAATTTTAAGTAAGATAATAAAAAGTAATATAATTTGAGATTGCATATAACGCACCAATCAACTAGGCTCACAACTTATCTGTTGAAAACGCTATTTCTGTAGGGAAGATTATTGCGGCCTACTCTTATCCATTGTTTATGTGTAGCATTGTGTCGTATTACATTAATATAGAACCAACATGTTTTTATAAATGCGTTTTATATAAAACACTCACGACAATTTTAAAAGATAATAAAATAAACATATAATGACATTATGTTAATAAATCTATTTGAAAGATAAAATGATCGTCGGATAGCATTGCTATTAGATCCAGATATATAATTATGATTTGGCTAGCAATTCTAAACAATAATTGCATTACTAGTTTGTTCCTTTAAAAAAATGGACTGGTTTTCATGTAAGTGTATATCTTTTAAATAATCAAATAAGATAAAGTTTAATTGAAGGTTACTTTTATACTTTTCCCCCCACACTTGATTTTATTTTTTTTTAAACGATTTGAAGGTGAGAATAAAGGTTAAATAAATTTCTTTCTTCTAGCCACTTTTCAAAAGCAGTAGCGGAGATAAAATAAATCATGAGAACAAAAAATTTGCATGTATAAAAAATATGAACATTAAGATAACACATTTGCTGAATCTAAAAATCTGAGCAATTTTAATGATTACTCATTTTTTAGAAAAAAGACTATAATATAAAAATGTCATCTTGGTGACAAACTATACAGGTAAGTCAGTACCCTTTATTTCCCTATTTTTTCAGTGACTTGAAACTAATATTTTGTTGCTCTGCAACGCTTTGCAACACAGTATTGGGAAATTTGTTTTTACAAATGATAATATGAAAAAAATGCTAATGTTTAAAAAATGAATTTTAAAAAAAATGAAGTGTAACATACATTTTTGAAAACTCAAAATGTATGCTATTTTAAATAACTATTTTTAAATCGTTTTATTGCATTATGGTAATATTCTCTCTGTATTTTCGTACTGATTCTATGATATTTACAATAATTTCCCTATAATACTGGGTGGACTAGAAACGGATGCATAACGATATTATTGCAAATATGTGCAAAATGTAAAAGGGTTAATTAGAATAAAACCATAATGCCATACACAAAATTTGATTAGTAGTTGACAACCAAAAATAAACTTCTATATTTTTTTGTAAAATTAGCCTAAACTTAGCTCCATAACTTAATAGATGACAAGTATTTTATAAACAATCTTTGGAAGTATTTAAATTTAAATAGCATTGATTAGTAAATGGCAACTACAATTAGAATTAGAGATAATTTATTTTTACATTTTAAAAAATAATCTTGATGACCAATAGCCAATAATAGCCATTGTCCTTTTTCAGATGTGTTTGTACGCATCGAATGGTTTAATGATAACATAAGATGACCTAAACAACTGGTGAACGAACTTTTTAAAAGTCGATTTATTAAACATTGACAATTGTGCAAGTAAAGATTCCTGAATTTGTAATTTTAAAGAATAGAGTTAATAAAATATTATAAAATGGGAAACGAACTAAATGGTTTGTCTGCCGAGCTACCAGAAGAAATGGCTAGTGAAACGCCACAAATAGGAGATGTGCTCAAAAAACTGTCTGAATTTAAAGAGACAACAGAAAGGTTAATGCGGGGCGAAAGCAGTTCGCTCTCAGCCATACATGGGACGAAAGAAAGTCTTCAGGGGATGTTAAAGACTATGATACAGTTACCCTTTCAAAATTCACTATTGTCTGATCAAGATTTATACCAAAAATTTATGGAGAACATTCATTCTGTAAACGACTTTATTCCAAATATTGACTGTACGCCTTTGATGATGGCCGCTGCCGCAGGTCGCACGGTGCTGGTAAGAAGATTTCTCGATTGCGGGGCAAATATTGATGCTCGAAATCGCTCAAAGATGACCGCTTTACACCTTGCCACAATTGGAGGCCACGAAGAAGTCGTTGAAATCCTGGCCCAAAAAACGTCTGATATTAACGCACAAGATTGCAAGGGCTCAACAGCACTTCAAGTCGCAATAAATTTTTGCAATGATGGACTAATACGAGACTTGGTAGATCATGGGGCAAATGTCAATATAAGAGATAATGATGGTGATGACCCCCTCATCCTAGCTGCCATGGGAGGGAAATCTGGTATAGTGAAGTTACTTATAAGGAAGGGAGCTGACGTCAACACCAGGGATCTACGCCAGTGGACGCCACTAATGGTTTGTTCCCAGAATGACGATGATGAAAGTGCAGAAGTCCTCTTAGAACACGGAGCTGATGTCAACGCTGAACAGATTAGTGGTGGAACGGCGCTAGACATAGCGGCGGGTCATGGGAATGTAAACACATTAAAAATTCTTCTAAAAAATAATGCAAATGTTAACCACATTGATAAAACGGGACATACAGCATTGCTGTGGGCTGTAGCAAAGAATAAGATATTTTCAGTGCTAAAACTGATCAGACATGGAGCATCAGTAAATATCTCAGGAAAAGATGGTCGCTCACCACTGTTTGTAAGTTCCCTATTAGGGTTTTCAAACATTGTTGAGTGTCTTCTTAAAAATAAAGCTGACGTAAACAGTGCAGATAACAAAGGAAATACGCCCTTGATGTGTGCGGCCCAGAATGGTCATGTTAATGTTGTTGAACAGCTGCTGGAAGCTGGTGCTGATGATTTGCGAGTTAGTTTACAAAACTTCACCGCCTTGACTTTTGCTGTGATTCACGGCCGAAAAAGTATTGTACAATTACTATTGTCAAAACATGAGAAACCATATCCAAGAATTAACAAGAGAGGGAAATATGGTATGAGATTAGTGCAGTTGGCAGGATATAGAGGAAATGAGGAGATACTGAATCAATTGATAGATGCTGGGGCTGATGTGAATTTACCTGGACCAGGAGGTCAATCTGCATTGTGTGTCAGCGCGTTCAATAGTAACATTCAAACTTCCTTGAATTTAAGTGACCAAGCAATTGATGTAAACATGTGTGATAGTGAAGGAGACACACCATTACTTCTTGCCTCAATTAAAGGGAACTTGAATATTGTCAAGGCTTTGGTGAGAAAAGGTGCAGACGTAAATAAGTGTAATGTTAACGGTCGAACACCTCTGATCCATGCTTCGTACAATAACCACATTGATGTGGTAGAATATCTTTTAAAACAAGGCGCAAATATTGATGCTGTAGAAATAAAAGGATGGAATTCCTTGATGCATGCAGCACAGTTCGGACACACCAACACCGCTCTTGCTCTTCTTAACCATGGAATTTCACCCAATTCAAGGGCAAGGGCTGGGGTTACCGCTTTAAGTATAAGTGCAGGACATGGTCATACAGCCATTGTGGAAGCATTACTCTTTCATGGAGCTTCTGTCAATGAAAAAGATAAAAACGGTGGCACACCTCTGATGGCAGCTGCTTCCAAAGGTCATGCCAGAAACGTTCAGATTTTGTTAGAAAAAGGAGCTTTAGTTAATAGTGAGAATTCACATGGTATTTCCGCGCTCCGTGTGAGTATTCAAGAAGGTCATGCTGAGGTAGTTGACCTTCTGCTTCATGCAATGGCAGACGTTAATAAACCTGATACAAATGGTGATTTTCCGTTACACATAGCGGCATTCAAAGGCAACTATCTTATTACAAAAGCTCTCATTGATAGGGGGGCTCGAGTTTATGTTGTAAACAAAAAGAAAATAACAGTTTTAATAATGGCTGCCAACGGGGGAGATTCCCAAACTGTCAATCTTTTAATCAATCACGGAGCTAACGTGAATCAATGTGGAGAAGATGGTTGGACTCCACTGATGCACAGTACACAGTTTGGAAAAACAGAGTGCATGAAGTTATTGATAGAGAAAGGGGCCAATACCAAAGCAACAAATGACAAGGGAAATTCTGCCATCCATATTTGCGCTGCTAACGGTCATAAGGATGCCGTTCGCTTGCTGTTAGAATCTAATGCTGATGCAACAGTTCAGAATAAAGTGGGGCATACACCGTTGATGCTAAGTTCAAACAACGGACACACAGAGATAGTATTGTACCTTCTCCAAAGTGGCCCCGTTAGAAACACATTAGAGCTGAAAGAAAATAACAACGGCGAAACTGCTCTGCTTATAGCAGCTAGAAGAGGTCGAACAGAAATCGTGAAAGCACTTATTAAAGCCAAGTGCAATATCAATGCAACAAACAAAGATGGAGAAACGGCCCTGAATATCAGTGCACAAGCGGGACACAAAAGTATTGTAGATGATCTACTGGAAAAAAAGGTGGAGACTGAGACCGCCAACTCTAGTGGAAACACGCCACTGCTCTCTTCTTCCATACATGGACATCATCTTGTAATTCAAGCACTGTTGACATCAGGGGCAGATGTTAGAAGAAAAAATAATAATGATAAGACAGCTCTTGTGCTGAGTGCAGAGAATGGACATCGGCAGGCCGTCAGGACCCTTCTTGAGTACAAGGACGCACACAGCAATGAATGTGTTCAAAAAGCCATGGCTGAAGCCTATCAACGAGGTCATTTAGACATTGTTGACATGATTGAGACGCTGACTGGTCAAAAATTGAAAACAGGTTTTAAAGAAGCTTAATGTAACGTCGGATGAATATTAAAATAATATTTATGATAAATATATATCTTGCAATATAATATAATTAAAAATATATTTTTCATGTAAGGAATTTTTTAAAAAAAATTAATGTAATCACTCGTAAATGCAATGATTTTTAAAGTCATTTAGCTTTTAAAGAATTGAGTTTTATAATAATTTTTTTAATTTTTTTAAATTGCTTCATCAAAAGATAAATATAGAAATAATTTATTATACATATGACCACGTTAAATAAAACGAAATATGTGTTTTTTCTTGTAGACAGTCTAACAGTACCTAAAGAGAAAAATTCTCGACTAGTAAAGCTGTCAGAAAATAGTTTCTTTGAAAGCATCCTTCAAAAATCAAAGTAAGAATACATATTAAATACGATTCCATTTAGAGTTCTATCACAGTTATAACAAGGAAACCACCGAAATGAAATTTTATGTAATTACGTTTTTTTTTTAATTTTGGAAATTAACTGTAAATGGCATACATGACTAACTAATTAGGAATCAGGTTGATATAATTGATTTAAAAAAATTGAAGTGGTTCATTAATTTAATATAAATATATAAAATAAATATTTAATAATGCAGATATAATTTTTGATAGCCAAAGTCCAAAGTAAAATTGTTGCAATGGTCTTCAACACACTTGAAATGTTAGAAAACACGAAATGTTTTATGAAAATATAATCTAATCATAACATCTTTAAAAATTGATTATGATTATAACATCATTGATAAATAATAGTGATAATAATTTTATCAAGTAATAATAATAATAATCTTTGTTTAATTTGCATTATTTCATATATTATATGTTTACACTTATTTATTCATTTAATTTTATACATTTTTTTGTTTAGGGTAGACTTTTTGGTCGATAATAGTATAATTCGACAATCTTGTAATTTGAAATTTTAATATATGAAAGAACTTACTCAATCAAATTACTAATTAAATTATTAGTTATATTAAATACTTCTGAGAGAAGTTAAGTGCCGGCTGATATGTCCATAATGCCATCTAACAGATCCCTTTAATAAACTGTTTATTTATTTATTTTTGATTTAAAGCAAAGGTCAAAGGGATGATACTAACTCGAATGAACGAATAGAGAAAACAATCGACAACAGTTTGATGAAAGAGTTTCGCAGCATGGAAGTTGTGCAGGACACAGATACACTTTCACATGGACACACTATATACAAGTACATTTTACTTTAAAAATGTTCAGTCAGTTATTCAATAAAAAGCATTCAAGTATGATGACAAATGCATTAAAACAATAAAATGTTTTAGACTATATAGTTAATTTTACAATTATATTTAAAAACTTGTTACCCAATGTTTTCAGTAGATTAACACAAATTCTATAGGCAAAATATTCTACGTTATAAAAATGTTGAAAAAAAGAATTATGTTTTATTGATGTCTATTACCTTCTCCATTCATAAATGGTCATCTTAAAAAATCAAGATAATGATGAAACTAACGGGTGTTAAAATTTTAAAATTTATTTGGTATTTATATTAAGGCGTTTATTAAGAACTTGGTTGAAGAAAACATTAAATTAACGAATTTGGACAAAGTTAAAAAAAACTACAAAAAGAATGTAACTATTTCATAGTATAACTATTTTATAAACCATTACAACAATATTATAGTGGAGAACATTTTCCTATTGTATAGATGATTAAACCGTTTCGATATTTATTTTATTCCATTTTCATAGTTGAAAAATTCAACCAATTGTAATTGATTTTGATGTGCTTATATTTTATTACTTTTCAGGAACTACTATATTCACGATTCAACTAATGTCATCATAGGGGATGCTGGACTGATAAGGAGCAAGAACTAAAAACCCTGAAGATGATATACATAATGAACTTGAGAAGTATCAATAGAAACTTTTTCTAGCTTTTCAAAATAATGCACATTTATTTTAAAAAATATATTTATAAAACTTTAAAAATATTTAAAAAACTTTTTTCCAGGTTTTTTTGGTATCAATACATTTCACTAAAGGACATAAATGAACAATTTAACATAAACTTACTTATTTAAACAGCTTTATTATATGAATTTTAAAAGTGTATATCTTATTTAAGTAAACAACAAAAATTGAAAGAACAATGAAACAAATCTGCTCATCTGCAATTATAAATCATTTTTAAAAAAATGTTATGCAATTTTAAACTTAAAACAAAAAATTTGGAGAATATTAAATATATTAATGTGAATTCTTTGTGATTTCTCGGTTCAAATGCAATTAGATATTCCTCACATTTGAACATTAGATTATTTTATAAATATATCTTCCAAATAATATTAAAGATTATTACAAAAAAAAAGTAATTCCTGTTTTAATATGGTATGGTATATAATTTCTTTTTTGTTTAAATCTGTAAAGAGTTATTAAATAATGAAAAGAAATAATGTTTATAACTCTTTAATATGTACTTTACGTTACATCAAATTTAAAATGCTATGTCATTGAAGACTACACTTAAGACACATCTTTTCAAAATTTATGTAAAGCGCTGTGAGCCCGGCTCCTTGCTGGGATACAGCGCTATATAAATTATCAATTTATTATTATTATTATTTTATTATATATGAATAAATAGGTAGTCTAATAGTTTAATTTAATTTTTTTTAAATTCATTATGCTATAAATGAAACAATATGTGTGGACGTCAAACTATAATAACTAATATAATTCAGAGTTGTCTAAAAGTGTGTTTTGTATGCGTGTTTTATGTATATATATACTATATAAATTTCAGTTTGTGTTGGTAGGTTTCAGTATTCGACCTTCAGTTGCACAATCTTTGAAAAAACCAAACGACGGACGGGGACCAAATTTGTTAGGACGGTTCCTTTTAACTTGATGATGATTTTAGTACATATTTTGTCATTGTCCCTTTGACTGAAAGATATTAAAAGGTCAGAAATGTAGTTAAAGAGAGAAAAATTAAATATCATTTCCATATTGAATACCTGTAGGCTCAAGTTCAAAACGAGACATTTTTATGCAATTTTTTTCCCAAGACTTTATTTGAGGGGTGCATTTTAAAATTGTTTAAAAAAGTTACTGTGTGCAAATTTTCTTGTATGAATCTTAAATTTAGATGTTTGTTATCTTATTATAATAACATTTATATTTGGTTTGGGTTTGCGGCACAGTGGCTTTTTTCAGGTAATTTCTTCATATTACAGAAGAGCTAAAACTCATATCATTATATCTGTCAAAAAATGTATGTGATTTTGTTTGAACATTTTGGAATGCAACTGAGAGTTTTGTCATGCTGTTAATGATTAATCGAAATTCAACAATTCTAAAATATTAGTGAAGTAGTTAGTGAGTTATTTTATGAGGGCAGCAATAACACCAGTCAAATGAACTTTTCCTGAAAGTAGATCACTTAGAATAGGTTTTTTTTTGTTTTTTTAAATGTTAATGTTTATATATATAAATATATTTCCAGATTAAACGTCTTTATATTGAGGTTCAAAAAGAGATTTATTTGGTGAAGTATTTTTTTTTCTAAATCCATATATGCTTACAAATGTTTTTATTGTTAATTGTTTTGTACGAATTTTATGAGGCCTTATTTTATTGTTAAAATAACATTTATAATTTATATGAGTTATGGTACAATGAAGTTGCCCTTCTTAAATACGCACTTGTTTTTGTTTTAGTTGATGCAATGCAATAATTCTTTACAATAATTGCGAGGCAATAAACATTTGCTCTAATTTTTTTACCTGTAAGAATGAAATTGAGAATGTTGTTATGATTTTATTACTAGTTCAAAATCAAAATTTAAAAAAGGGATCAAAATTAGGACCTTGGGAAATTATATTATTTTCAACTTTATACAGTAGGGTGGTCTAAACCAGATCTTAAAAATTCACTCTTTAGATTGAATTGTATGGAAATGTTACTTGTAGCATTATGGTCTTCTGTTGAAAAATTGTTTCTGTTTACTCATTTAAGAAAAAGTACGTTAAAAATGGGATAAAAATGAGTAATATCCACCGGCTTATGGTTTATGTATTAATCTGTCATGATTTTAAAAAATGAACCGTGTATCTTCAGACATTTTGTTAGAAAAAGAAGCATAACAAGGTCCTATCTCTATATAGTCCAAATGATTGTACATTTTTAAAACCAGATATGTCAGTTGGAATTTTTTTTTTACAACGAACCTAGTTTTATGTAAGGTTTCGCTTTGTCGAATAAATCTACTTTTATACGAGGAAGATACAATGATCATTGATAGTCCCGGGACATTCTTCCTACAAAAAGCGGTATTGAATTCGATGTAATTATTTAATTAAAAAACACACTATTAACATCTGTTTAAACGAAACATAGGGCTTTCCTCTTCAACCATGGAATTTCACCTGATAAAAGTACTTACTGCTTTTAAAATAGCTGCAAAAATTAGACTTTCAACGGTAGTCGAAGGATTATTTCTTCCGGGGGCTTCTGTCATGAAAAAATTACAAATTTTAAAAGTGGGCACACCTCTAATTTTTTTTTTCAAGTTCATGCCAGGATAGTTGGGACTTTGCTAGAAAAATGAACTTTTGTTAAGATTTACAATTCTCAAAATATTTCCGCTCTCCATATGAATAGGCAAAAAGATCGTGCTGAGGTAGTTGACCTTTTGCCACATTCAAAGAGAGACGTTAATAAATCTGATACAAAATTCCATTTTCCTTTTAAAATGATGGCCGAAAATGGCAATTATCACAAAAGTTCCTTTTTACAGAGAGATTCCAATTTCGATTGTAAACGAACAAAAATTACTAGATTGTACATTTATTTTTTTAGACGTGGGGAGGATCATAACTTTAGTCAAATGCTGAAACCTCCCGTATCTTTACTTTTTCTTGAAAACACAATACATTTCCTTGTCCTGGCACACGAAGGATATAATGGTAAAAAAATAAAAACAACCCTCAAAAACAAATTTAGGTTGTATTTTTAAAAATTGTCAGCTAACTAGACTTATATATTACAAAGGGGAGCTCAAAAGAGCAGTGAAGGCCTTATAGCTGTGCATTCACTTGTATTTGTAATATTTTGCACTTCTTAATATTTTTATATAACACATAGAATAGGACTGTTTTAAGACTTGTAAAAAAATACATGTACACTTGGAATATTGATTTATAACATATAATCACCTTGATCATAAAGGGGTAAAAACGAAAATCAAAATGTTATATAAATGTGAAGTATTTGTTCTTGTTGTTTTAGTTACTTTTGATACATCCTTCCTTTTAGTATCCTCGTGTCATTTTTAAAAAATTTCCTCTATTTTTTAACTTTACTATAGTTGTTTCTGTAATAAAAAAAGGTCTTAAATAAATTAAATGTTGTTTTATTCCTTGTGTAAGTTATTTCTACTTGTATATGTAAATGCATTAGCCGGAACATCTACTTTTGTAAAAGTTAATTAAAAATAATATAATTTATTGTTTGTGAAAATTCTATCGTTTTATTACAATTAATAAATCCGCAAATCAGAAATTTGTGCAATTATTAAGGGTACCAAAAATAAATTAGCCAGGGACGTCTAAGGCCAGCTACGCCTCTGTTTAATTTAAACAATTTGTGTATCTTGTATCTTAATGTTTTTAAGCAGTATGAATCATGAAAAATGATTTGCTGTTCTAAGTGCAAATAACGGTCAGTTAATAATTGTTATTATTAAAGCTAACACACCAACGTATTTGCAAATTCACAATTGTGAAATTAAACTTACATCATACATTTATTTGCATGTCTGACGGATTTCAACATTAACTAAATGATATACTTCTTAAAATGCTTAAAGTTGGTTTTAAATTTTAAAATTATTATAATCTCATTATGAAGAGAAATTTTGAAGATAAAAAATTTAATTTCCTCAATCTAAAAGAAATTTATTTAATTTAAATTGTTTTTCATTTATATTTTTCACATACCATTTAGGCCTACTCATATTATTTTTTAGTCAATAAAAATAAGCCATTAATATTTCTTTAAAAATCTAATAAGAAATCTATCCAATGTGGTCAGATTGGAAATTTCCGGTCCTACAAATTTTTTGAAGGAATTATCCTTTCAAAGTATAACTTATTTCAGAATGACATGATATTATTCACATAAGTGAAAAAACAGAATCTTTGATTATAGTAACATTAATTTTAGTATTTGAAAGTTTACAATAACCGTTGGGGTTAGCCTTGGCAAGAAATTCATATGTTTTAATTGTTATTATTATTATTGTAAAGATGTGTACATAATAATTCGGGAATTGCTATTTTCTTAGGTATAATGGAATTTCCCATCTTACAAAGCAAAGCTATAAAAAGACCAAGTATATTCCTTTAAAATGTACTTTATATTTGAAACTTTTTTGAAGAGTCGCATTTTTAAGAGGTAAGTATGTCTCTAACAGTATATATTATTTCAACATTACGAACAGATACGGTAATTTTTTTTAAAGCAACTGAAAAAACCAAAATAGACTTTTAAAAAGTATTTTATTATGAGAACAATTATTTATAACTTTTTAAAGAATTAAATTGCTTTACATCATAAAATTTGGAACAAAATCATTTTATTATAAAGTTAGTATATGACAGTCTATGTAAAATATATAGTATCAAATAATTAAGGCTTACCTACTGGAGCTTTTATTTTTTTTTAAACAATAACTGTTTCTTTCGAAAAATATACCTTTCAATTAATCAAAACATATATGAACAAGATAACTAATTTTAAAGCAATTAAAAACGTAATATTGCCTAACACATTGAAATTTGTTGATTACCTTGAAAGTGTAAAGTAGACCAGTTTTCTTCAATTCTTATGAAAAGCTTTTATGATTCTAAAACTCCTTCCCCTATCCACGATAGATATATTTTTCCTCAAAAATTTAATAAGTAGTTTTTAGCGCTCGCTCACCTTACACTTTCTGTTCTCCCGGTTTGTTGGTAGATATAGAATCAATTAATTAATAAGGTTTAGTGTACAGGAAAAGATATACATGCTTTAACTAGGACTTTGTCCACCGTGTTGTGCTAAGCATTCCTTGCTATGTCCTAATGATGGGAGATGGGCAGTGTTTTAAAGTATTTGCTTCTCTTCGAAAAATATATTTATTGATAAGTTGATTACTTTTATCTACCTAACTTAGGATGTCTTAAATGCAGAAAAATGCTCAATTTACATTGATCCTTTCTCAAACTTATATCCATTAGCATTGTCTAAAGTAGATGATATCTTGATGACCAGTCTTTAGACACTAAATAATTGATAATTCCTAACCTAAATATCATGTTATTTTTTTAAACATTGAATTTAAATGCATATACAGGTTTCTTACTCTGCATAGCTTGTCACATTCATTTTTATCATGAACATCTAAAATTTTCATGAAACTCATTATTGCCTTTAATATTATCCTCTCGGAAAAAGTCTCACCTATTGCTCATTGCAAAGTTATTTCCTTGACGAATGTCAAGGTATGAGAATCACTGTCACTGAGTTGTTGTGAGTTGTTGTGAAAATGTTATGAATTGTGTTCAGATAAACGGACATTTTGAATGTCACGTCATGACTGTTAAGAGTTCGCGTAAGGGCTATAAATAGTGTAGTGTGCGTGTGTCCAGATAGTCGAGTAAACGTCAGAGAGTCGAGTGAACGTCAGAGAGTCGAGTAGTGGTCAACGGGTGTGTGCGTTGGACGTTAGGCCAGGGCTGTGCTTGTGAGACATTGTTTTATCGAGGTTGCTCGAACATTGTGACCACCGAGCCTGTATGCCTATAATTGGATTCTGGATGGCTGTATTGACTTCAGTGTAATGTAGATAGTGAAGGATTATTTATACGTGTATTTCTAACACAATAAAGAACATATTATATTTGACAAGAGTCTGTCTTAATAAGATTTATCCAGAACCCAGAACGCAACATTGGGGGCTACGTCAGTGGACTTCTGGAGACTCTTGTCGAACATCGAAGTGTCGGTCGCAGTCATCAGGTCCGATGTGTTGTCGGTAAAGTCTGCGAGAGAGGCACCCGCCTCGTTGCTGACCAGTGTATTTTCGGTGGTTGTCGATGACCGTCCTGCCCTTAGGAGAGACATCGGCCTCCTCGTTCTTTCCAGTGTGTTGTCGGGGACTGTCTTGTCCTTGAGAGAGACATCTGCCTCGTCGTTGCTCCCAATGTGTTGTCGGGGACCATCCTGTCCTTGAGAGAGACATCTGCCTCTTCGTTGCTGCCAGTGTGTTGTCGGGGACCGTCCTGTCCTTGAGAGAGACATCTGCCTCCTCGTTGCTGCCAGTGTGTTGTCGGGGACTGTCTTGTCCTTGAGAGAGACATCTGCCTCCTCGTTGCTCCCAATGTGTTGTCGGGGACCATCCTGTCCTTGAGAGAGACATCTGCCTCCTCGTTGCTGCCAGTGTGTTGTCGATGACCGTCCCGTCCTTGAGAGAGACATCCCCTCCTCGTTGCTGCCCAGTGTCAACGGTGTCGTCGTGTGGACAATAACAATTAGATTTAGTTCATGGACAAATGTGTAGTGATTTTTTTCATATATGTGAAAGTGTGTGTACTGGTTCTGGCAGTCAAGGCAAGTACAAATAATAAAAAAATTTTATGATTGTTAAAATTCAGAGTATTGTAGAAAATCGATGTTAGATTTTTTTCCCCCAACCCATTTGTCCTCATACAATAGTGGGAAATAGAAATAAAAAATCAGAGTAAAGGGGTAAACATGGACGAAAAATTAATGGACGAGAAAATTGATTTATTTAGAAAAGCAGGGGAAAAACTTACACTTAAGGGAGAGAATTTAAATGAATATGTAAGGGCTAAATTGAAAGAATTTCGAGCAGAGGAAAAATTAAGTGAACAGAAAGAGTATGAAAAAGAAAAATTAAGGGAACAGATAGAGTATGACGAAAAACAGAGACAGAAAGAGAGGGAGCATAAACTGAAATTGCTAGAAATAGAAGCTGCAGGAAAAAAATTAGGGAAAGTAAAGAAATAAAATTAGAGTCTGGGAAGGCGGAACAAAGAGAAGAAACTATTAGAATAGCACTAGAGAAACCTAAAGATACATTGAGTGAGCTAGAGGCAATATGGTGTTGCGTTCAAAGTAGATTAACGGCCCTAGAAAAAGAATGCAAAGAACACAATACAGAACTTGATGAAGATGAAATGGAGTTACAGAACTTTAAAATGAAAATTGCCCAAGTAAACAATCACTTAGTTGAAACGGATGAGTTAGTAGAAAAAATACAGAGAGAATTAAACGATAGCATATTAGAAAATACAGATATTGTAGAGCTAGCTCCTAGAGAAGAGACTTATGTTACATGTAACGCTACACTGAGTGAAGAAGACGATGCTGAAAATTTGATAAATGTGATAGAAATAGGGGAAACTTATGACACAAATCTGAGGTCAATTATAAAAGATTACGAAAAAATTGAACATAGAAATGGAGAGAAATCTACCTAGGATAATGCAGGACACAGGAGAGTTAAAGAAGTCTGAAGCAGTGAGAGATGAACTATTGGAGAGATTACAAATTGAACTAGCAGAAAAAGAGATAGAGAAAAGATATATGGAAGAATTATTGGCTCAAAAAGATAAGTAGATTGATGAACTAAACAGAAACGTAGCAAGTAATGAAGAGGACATTACTGAAATGTGGAGGATCGTTAAAGAAAAAGAAGAAATACTCTATGATTTAAGTCTGAAATTGATAGTGAAAGATGATGAAATTTTGATATTAAAAGAAGCCCTAATAGAGAAAGAGATATCAATTGAAAATAAACAAGTTGACCATAAGCAAAATGAGAAGCCAACGGTAGACCAGTTAGTTAGGATAGATGAAAAGACAGAACAGACCAGAGTTACACTAGGGGAGAAAGTTACTATAGTATACTGGATGAATGTAATGAGGTAAAAACTGCAAAGTGTGTTGCAGGAAAGGTAGAAAAAAGCATCCACAATTATGAAAATGAGAAAAGTAATGAGAACCGCTGCTGTGAGTCCACGCAAAATTATGACATGTGCTCAGGGGAGGTTTGTGTTGATTTGTTAGAAACGGGCTATGTTTATGACAGCGGGACAAACTTTTCTCGTGACCAAGAATACAGGGAGAGTTACTATGTGGGGACAGGTCAGACCAGAAATAACCAGACCGTGACCTACAATAACTCAAATAGGCGTCACAACCCGTGTAGAATTAGAGCCAATTACGGAGACCGTGAATCAGATGACCGGTGTGCTTGGCCGTGGTGGCTAAGGATTTGGTTTATAGTTGGGGTCATTGTAAAAATATTGATAAGCGGGCGTGAATATGAGTGGGTCGCCACGAACATGTACGGTAAAGAAGATGCCCTTGACGCGAGTTGGGGGTTATGTAGCATTGCCATGTTAAAAGTCCCGCCTAGGCTCGCGTTGGAAACGAGCAGTCAGGATAACGATAACCAGGGGCGTGTACTGGTAGTAATAGAAGATAAACGAAATATACCACCAAGTACAATGACTATGATTTTTTTTGCTGGGTTTGTTAACAAGTTGATGACTAAATATAATTAAAGAGGACTTGTCTATGATTATGTTTTGCCTTGGTTGAGAAATTATTTTGAGAAATAGAAGCTGCAGGAAAAAAATATAGGGAAAGTAGAGAAATAAAATTAGAGTCTGGGAAGGCGGAACAAAGAGAAGAAACTATTAGAATAGCACTAGAGAAACCTAAAGATACATTGAGTGAGTGTCACCATATTACAGTGTTTTATTAGAGGTCATGTATTAATGAGGGTTCCATAATATTCATGGCCATTGAGTTGAATGTGTAAGAAAAAAATTCAAACATAGAGACCTCATATTTTTTTAGATATTTTCATGTGGATAGTTCGATGAAATTATGATGTTAAAATATTGTGTATGAAGATTTTATTTTGCTGATCATTATGAGTATATGATGATGGTTATGTTATTAAGATAACCTGTGGTGATGGATAGATAAGTTGTTATCTCCATAGACAGTATTTATTGATAGATGCACATGATTGCGATATAAGTGATTGTAATGGGTTAAATACAATCATGCTGAAATATTACAGTTGGATAAGTGGTTAACCCTGTAAGATTACCTCATGCCGGAGGCAATCCTGGAATAAATATCGTAAGAATGTATATGAGGATCCAGTAGAGTCAGTTAAAGCAACCTGTGTAACCTGTTAATATAGTACTCTAGAATATTCATGTTGTAGATATGTTATGATGATTTTGATTATTTAGGAGGGTTATGCCAATAATGAGGATCATGTACTAGTGGTTTAGCCAGACCTGTATGGCAGGGTAGATAAGCTGTGGTGGGATATAATTTACTACGTCCTGTGCAACAGGAGTGATGGGCAGTTTTTGTTATACAATTAACCAAGCTCCTGTGTGGCAGGAGTGGCGGGCTGTATTTATATCCAAATAGGACTGTGGCTATAGTGAGATGGGAGAACTCAATAGCACAGGTCCCGGTAAAGAAATTATTATTAGAGCAGTGATTGTTTTTTAAAAGGTCCCATGAGGTGGACAAGTACTAGCATTTTTTGTTTTGCCTGATTGGTAATTTTGTAATTTGTAAAAATATGTTGTCCTTGGGTTTTTCCCTTAGATCTTGTATAGATATAATTTTTTTTTCACCTGAGTTCGTGTGTATATATAGATAAGTATATTGTATGTGTACATTGATATAAAAATTGATTATTGCTTGTGTCTAACAATGTAAGACCTCGCATGTGTAAATTTTGTTTGTTATTGCTGCTAAAATGAATTATTTTTGAGACTATGTAACTATGTAATTCGAGTAGAGGACTGCTTCCGTTCGCTAAAGCGGCAGTAGTATGTTTTCCATGATGTAATAGATTAAGGTATTATGAATATTATGTATGTATATGATGTTGTTTCATGTATTAAGGCCAATTTTTTCATGATGTGTTATGAATGTTTAGTGATTCCATACCCTGACTTGTTTTGATTGTGAGATTCTACTAGCAAGTAGAATCTAACGGAAGAGTGGGGGATATGTCAAGGTATGAGAATCACTGTCACTGAGTTGTTGTGAGTTGTTGTGAAAATGTTATGAATTGTGTTCAGATAAACGGACATTTTGAATGTCATGCCATGACTGTTAAGAGTTCGCGTAAGGGCTATAAATAGTGTAGTGTGCGTGTGTCCAGAGTGTCGAGTAAACGTCAGAGAGTCGAGTAAACGTCAGAGAGTCGAGTAGTGGTCAACGGGTGTGTGCGTTGGACAATAGGCCAGGGCTGTGCTTGTGAGACATTGTTTTATCGAGTTTGCTCGAACATTGTGACCACCGAGCCTGTATGCCTATAATTGGATGTCTGGATGGCTGTATTGACTTCAGTGTAATGTAGATAGTGAAGGATTATTTATACGTGTATTTCTACCACAATAAAGAACATATTATATTTGACAAGAGTCTGTCTTAATAAGATTTATCCAGAACCCAGAACGCAACAACGAACAAGTCTTCAATACATCAGTACACCATAGGTAGGATAAATTCCTCCATTTGATGTCGAACCAATTTTTAAATTCAGAAAGTATTTCTCCCCACGGCCCCATTTTAGCCTAAGTGTGTGTGTGTAAGGAAAAATGTACCCGATTAAATATCAGATAAAATACAGTTGGAAAGCAATATTGGCCAGTGTAATCTCCTGACAGCCTCTCCTGTTTTTACACTTGGGAGATGTATATTCTGTACTCTCCGTGATCTAAATGGTTGAAATCTATTAATCACGGGGCACGGGTTCAAAACAGCGACAGTCAAAACAGCGACAGTCATAACAGCGACTTCAAAACAGCGACTGTGTCAAAACAGCGACAGTCAAAACAGCGACTTCAAAACAGCGACAGTATCAAAACAGCGACTGTATCAAAACAGCGACTGTATCAAAACAGCGACTTCACAACAAAGCTATTCTGGTCCAACCGTAAACCTAACACAGTGGTTCTCAACTTTTTGACACATAGACCCCTTTTTCATTTTCTAAACTTATCCAAGGACCCCAAGTAAAAAACTACATAAATGCATAGAGAAAAAAATTAAACCTAAAACAATACCAACATTTTGATGAAGTATTTAATAAAAATTATAAATTTTGATTGAAATAAAATTTAAAAGCAATTAATGACGCAGATTAGTATATGCTACATACATATGCACTTATTCATATAAAAACAGCTGGTGAGTGAAATAAAATTGTATCAACAAAAAATTATAAATAACATTTAATGTGTC
The DNA here is from genome assembly GCA_002072015.1 of Radix auricularia. Taxonomy (NCBI): domain Eukaryota; kingdom Metazoa; phylum Mollusca; class Gastropoda; family Lymnaeidae; genus Radix; species Radix auricularia. Next base: position 650,900 of record MUZC01000888.1, read on the forward strand.
TTAGCTCCATAATATATAAAATGAATTAAAAGGAAGATTTAAAACAGAATAGAAAAGATGAAGGTTATTTAAATTATATCTCATTTTGATAAAGTATTTATTGAAATTAAAAGTTTTGTTTAAAATAAAATTTAAATCAATTCACTGAGGCTACGTATACACTCATTTATTCAAATACAAAAAAAAAAAAAAAAAAAAAAAAAAAAAAAAAACTACTCAGGGAAAATAAAATTATATTAACAAAGAATTAATAACATTTAATTTGTCTTAACTACATGATGCATAAATGATTTAAATAGAAAATTTAGTAAATCATCAACAGCCTGTTGTTTGCGAGCATGTATATATACCCGGTATCCTTTTCAACGTCCAATTAAGAACACCCGATCCGATGTAATCGGATAATAAAAAAGTCACGTCGTCAGGTAAAGGTACGTAGATTCACTCTACCCCCAGTCATTTTATTTACATTTCCCATTAATCTCGCCAGAAAACGTTGACCTGTGGTCGTCGCTTAGTCTAGCCCTCGTAACATGTCCTGATGTAACATGGGCCAGCCAACGAACAGTGCCTGGTCTCGGTAGACTTCAATTGATCTCTCCACCCCGATCAAAGTGGCGATGTAATAGGACTATAAAAATGCACGTGGTCAGATAGTGCTTTGTAAAGGTACCTACATTTATTCTGCCTCTCGTTCCATTATTTACATTCTCATAACACTCGTTACAACCATAGGTATACATTACACTATAACATAAAAGTCAATCTTCCCTCCACTCCCATGCCAAACAAAGTTAGAAAGGACCATATTTATCTTTAGTTTTTTAACAACATTTTTCCCATCGGTTTTACACTTTTAATCGTAAAATCAAAATCAATTAATGAAATATAAAAAAACCAAGCAAAAACAATTTGTTATTAAGGTGTTTACATAAATGGCGAACCTCGCAGCACTGAAACAACCACAAACCTGCCCCCTTTCATTCACTTCTGTTTCTTGTGTAGACCTACCTACCATAAAAACTGAATTGTAATAAGATGTCCAAAGTTGTCAGTATATAAAGTTAATACATTAAATAGTTACTAACACCGCGTAGCGGACAATATCGTTCAAGCAGCTGGGCCCATATGACTTAACAGAACGTTCCTTAATTGTTGTTGACATTTTATTCAGTTTATTTTCGTCTTAGTTTATGAGTATGACGAATGCATTGATAGGATGAATAAAAGTTTGTAATGCGTTATAGTTCACCATAGTGTGTTACTGAGTGTGTAAAATGAGGTGCATGGATGGTGGCTAGGTTACATTGTATGGCGATCATGAAGGTGAAAATACTGCGGCGTTTATAATGGTTGCCCTGCCAGATTTTTTTAAAATTAAAGCCCCCTTGTCGAAACGGCACGTGGTCGACTGTCCGATGGTTACACAATGGCATGTTACGAAGGCTAGACAAAGTGGCGACCACGGACCGCCTGTTATGGAGAAGGTAAACAAAGAGATTGTTGGCTGAAAGAATGTAGGTACCTTAAAAAGGATTATCTGAACACATTGCCTTTTTATTATCCAATGATATCGGATTGGAGTGGTGAAGAAGTTGGATAGATTTGGAAAGATCTAATATTAAACCCTATTATTTTTATTTTTAAAACTAGAAGAAAAAAAAACAATTATTTGCGAAGTAAAAACGAGGGTCGAAACATCCGAGGATCAAAAAGTTCTGTAGTCAAACTGTCTCTGCCCCTCCCACCACAAACCCCCTCAATAAATCGATTGAATCTATGTTTGCTAGTCTCTATCGAGATTTCTCCACAATACATATGACTAAAGTAATAAGAGTTATAATTTTATTTTTGAATTTTTTTTTAAATGTGCCCTGAAACTGTGTATACACTCTTTAAAACACCACACCAACATTTATTTATACAAACCTCCAGTTGATTATTTTAAATTTTATATTGTCCCTTCTCTACAAAAAATCTGCATTATCACAAGCAAAAGAAAAAAGTCGCTATTTTGATACAGTCGCTGTTTTGATACAGTCGCTATTTTGACCATCGCTGTTTTGACCGTCGCTGTTTTGACACAGTCGCTGTTTTGAAGTCGCTGTTATGACCGTCACTGTTTTGACTGTCGCTGTTTTGACCGGATGCGGAATCACGGACGTTTTGATCCCGGATTATTTGGCCATGGACGATTTGACCCTTGACTCTAGACGATTCGATTCGGACAGTTCAACGAAAGGACGTTTCGATCCCAGGACTTTTCGACCCCGGGCTTTTAGACCAATTCGTTTCTTCACTGTACAATTGCTTTATTTATTATTTCTTTTTTAAAATAAATTTATTGCTATAAAAATAAAGATTTTTTTAATCTATTAAAAGCTAAATAAACTAACGAAATAATTTTTGTTTAATGTTTACTTTACATTAGAACGATTAAAAAATGTATATGCAATTAATATTCAATACGAATTCATGTTTGTGATAAATGCGCCAATCCTCTCGGTAAGTCAGGTGTTTATGCGGGTGTATGTTTGTAATTCTCGTTTGAAACGTTTCTGCAGCTGACGTTTGCGCCTAAACTTCAATATTTCAGTTACAGATTTTTATTGGATAAAATATCGTTGGTACAACTTTGAATTTGGCATCGCGTAACCACTGCTTTGAGCGCATCTTTGCTTCTGAAACATTAAAATCGCTCATAATTAAAATCCTTTTGTATTAGTATGACCTGACTGAACCTTACGCCAATGTTGTTGACATTTTGTCCAGGGGTTATAAAATGACTGACATGTCTACTAAGGATAGACTTTAAGTGACCATCACAGACACCGTGTGCTAGCGACGGTTATGTGGTAGGTAAATAAAGAAAGTGTGGGGCAGAGATAATGTAAGTACCTTTATAAAAGACTATTTGACCACATTTCCTTATTATTTTCCGATTACATCGGATCGTGAGTTGGGATGGAGTAAGATAGGTTTGAAAGGTATTTCTATTTGGGCGTAAGTTATTTATTTATATATAATCGTTAACGTTTGCAAAATTAACAACTAATAAAAAATTAATTTTGATTAGAGCCAAAAATTAAAATTAAAATTAATAAGTAACGCTTATTAAACGTTCTTGTTTAAAATATAAATAAAATTGAAATGCCTCTTTTATATGCAATCTATAAATCAACTACGCAAAAAGACAAGTGTTTTGACATTATTTTGTTCAAGCGATGACTGGGTCTAATTGACAATTAAACCACCCAAGCTGAACAATCACTCACATGGAAGTAAGGTAACTGGTATGCACAAAACGATCTTGGCAAGAAATGTCCAGCTTTATAGAAGTTTAATGAATTCAGGAACTTTTTCTCCATTTGGTAAAGCTGTAATTCATTAGAAGAGTTGTCGTAATTAACTATCTCTGAGTCAGATTCCATTACTGCCATTAGCCTAATACGATTTTCATTTCGTTTAATAATTAGGCTAAGTGTTAGATTCATGGCAGGCAAACTTTATCATATTGAACATTTCTCTTAACCGAGAGTTTAAAACAAAAATATTCATGAAATCGTCAGAAATTTCTTGTTTTTCGGCCGCTATTTTTTAAACCAATTAACTTACTTTAATAGTGGAAATTTAATGAACACTGACATCAAATAAAGTTATTATTTGCCAAGACCGTTTTGATCATACCACTTACCTCAGCTCCAAGTAAATGACTGATCAGCTCGGCTTGTAATTTTTTCAATTAGACCCGCTCAGCATTTGAACCAAATAATTTCCCTACACTTGTCTCTAGTGTAATTGGTTTAAAGATGACATGTGAATGACACAATCCAGTGTTATTTAGATTCTCAACAAGAACGTTTAATAACTGTTACATAGGACATCACATTTTTTATTTTTTTTTTATTTAATCAAAATTAACGATTAAATAACTGTTTCAAAAGTTAACAAATTCAATATAAAATTAAATCTAATATATAAAGATGAAAGTTTGTTTGTTTGTTTGTTACAAATACAATTTCACACCGTTGGACCTAGGGTGCTGAAATTTTGCATGATACCCCAGATTGACACAGAAAAGGTCATAGGCTATGTTTCAACCCCAGGTAACAACCCCTGGGGTCAGGGGGCCAATTATTTTGCTTTTTTCCTTATATCAGCTATTTAAAAAATGAAAATCACGTATGCTCCTATTTCGCGTGTAGGTGAAAGCATGAAACTTTGGATAGTTGTTAAGTATACTTCTACGTTGGGAACATGCAAAAACAATGATTACATTATAACTTACTGGGGTCCGGGTGCCCAAATATATTTGTTTTGTTTTATTAAAAAATGACTCATCTCCAATTCTCCAATTTTCCGTATAAGTAGAAGCATTTCACTTTGATAAATTGTTGAGTAGCCTCTCGAAACGATTATTGGCGTTAAAATGTTTTTAGAAATCACTTTCATGGGGCACGGGGGCCCCGAAACTATTCTTTTAAATACTGAAAATCGCTACTTATCCACTTTTCCGTGTAGGTAGAAACATGAAACTGTAAGACGTTGTTGAGTACAATCCCGCAAAGGTAACATGTAAAAAAAATATTTAAAGTATCACTAATTTGGGACCGGGGGCCAAAATGTATTTTCTTAAATAAAAACTGACTCATTACTAATTGTCATTTTATCCCGTGTAGGTAAAAGTATAAAACTTTGCGAAGTTGTTGGGTAGCCTATTGTGACAATAATTGGCGGAAAATAATTTTAAATATCACACTCACGGGGGCTGGGGGCCCAAAAACGTTTTTGTCTCCTTACATGGACATATACAATATGAAAATTACTAATTATCCTATTTCCCGCGTAGGGAGAAGCATGAAACTTTGGGAAGTTGTTCAGTAAACTTCCACAATAGAACAAATGAATTTAATTGTGAATTATAACTTTCTGTGGGCAGTGAGCCTAAAATAAAGGGTTTTTTTTCCTTTTTTGTCATAAAAACTGAAATTCACTAATTCTCCTATTTCCCTTGTATATAAAACATGAAATTTTGAATAGTTAGTCAGTACACTTCCACAATGGTCACAAGTGAAAAAAATGTTTAAATTCTGACCTACTGGAGGCCGGGGGCCCAATTATAGTTTTTTTTCTTTTATAAAAAATGTTCTTATCCCTAATTCTCCAACTTTCCATGTAGGTAGAAGCGTGAAACTTTGGTAAGTTGTTGAATAGCCTCTTTCAACGATTATTAAAATTTTTAAAAATAGAATTCAATTTCATGGGACGGGGTGCCAAAACCGTTATTTCCTTTTACTGTATTTGCTATTTTTCCATTTTCCACGTTTAGGTAGAAACATGAAATTTTGGGAAGTTGTTTAGTGCATTCACGCAATGGTAACAGGCAACAAATATTTAGTATCACTCACTTGGAGCCGGGAACTGAAATGGGTTTTTTTCTGATATAAAAACAAACTAATCACTAATTTTCCAATTTCACATGTAGTTAGAAGCATGCAACTTTAAGGAAACTGTAGAGTACACTCCCAAGCTAATAAAAAGAAGAAGAAAAAATAAATTGTATATTTTTCTTAAATAAAAAGTTAATCATCACAAATTCTCCAACTTCCTGTGCAGGTAGACGCATGAAATTTTGGGATGGTAGCAGGCAAACGTATCACTCTATTGTAATTTTTTTTTTACATTATATTAGCTAAATTACAAATAAAAAAGTTTGGATACTGTGTAAATGTATTTCAACAAAACTTGGAAGATAAAAACTTCATGGCCTATATTAAAATTCATTATGTTTTTAAAATTATATTTTTCAACCTTTTGTAGCCCTTAGCCCCTAATCTCTTTTTCTTTAACGTTTAAGACATTTTAACCATTCGATTACACTCGATTTTTTTAAAACAAATTCTAACTAACAAATATATTCATCATGATCCAAATTGAAATAAGCTGTTGTTTTGAACTATACATTTTACACCTATCGGGCCCCCGAACCTTATTTATTTTTTTTTAAAAAAGTTTTTATATTTCAAACACCTTTTAGGGCTGGGGTCCCGTATGCCAGTTTTTAACATTAATTATATAAAAGGTAATTTTAAAAGTGGCTACTGAGTAAATGGATTAATCATTGACCAAATGTGCTTTAAAAAAATTATAAAATTTTCAATCGGGTAATGAGCTTATAACGTTGTTCCAATACGGCTTAGTTAATATATTTAGAATATCCATCATTATCCAGATTAAAATCAATGGGGTTTTGAATTAGTGTTTACCGGTTCTAAAAGCTAACTGAAATCATAAATTACACCTGCAAAGCGCGGATAACTAGCTAGTTTATGCATATAATTTTAATTTTTAAATATTTTTAAATGTTTACTCTGATATATTTGTGGATACGGTGATCGATTGGCAAGCGCGCTCGACTGGCGTACCCATGGTCATAAGTTCGAATCCAGGCAAGGATTTGTTCCTGTGGCCTAAGGAGTCCCTGAGTCAGTAAGCTCCAAATGGGTACCTAACTAACAAAAGTTAGGCGGCCGGGTAATGCGTGGAACCCTCATAGCCAGGGTCTATGACCGCTTCATCACTTGCCAATAGATCATCTGTCATGGTCTGTGGGCGCAAATATCTTCTGCATAGAAGGAGCGTCTGTATATCTAAGATAAGAAGATAAACTTTAGCTAATAGTGATTTACATTAAATTCAAGTGCATGAGAGATAAATATATTTTTTTAAAATTTGAAATCTCTTGATAATTGACTATATTTTTCCAATCCTAATTTTCGGAAGAAAATCATCGAAAATATGTTATGAAGAAGAAATATTTTCTACTTAAATTTCATAAACATAATCCGAATCAATAATAACAATGCTTTTGTCATTAACAGCTGAGAAAAAAAGGTGTGAAAGATTAGGGAGGAAAAAAAGTTAAAGATATTTATTTAACATATGTTGTTTTTTCTTTAAAATACTATGTAAGTTTTTTAAAAATGTATTTATTTATTTTTTCTATTTTTGTATTATTTTTTTTTTTGAGTGGGGTATTGAAACACAATTTATTTCCATTTCAGATATTAAAAAAGAAATAGGGTTTAAAAAGTAAAATGGGGAACGTACTTGAGACTGCAATTAAAAAAGCTGATGAAGAAATGAAGAAACAAGTAGAAGTGGGAGGACGGAATGAACGAATTACCCATGCTAAGATCCCTGTTGACATTTGGAAAACACTGATGAACCAAGCCGCTCAAAAAATATTGCTGAATAATCAGACATTGCTTGCGATCCTAGCCCAAAATATTACCAACTTGGATCACATTGAACCTAAGATAAATGCAAGCCCTTTGATGATATGTGCTATCCTTGGACACAAGGAATTTGTATCATTACTACTAGAAAAAGGAGCCAAAACTGAACTTAAAAATTCTACGGGTCAAACAGCTTTACACATGGCATGTATGGCCGGAAAGGATGAAATCGTAGAAATGCTTTTAGAGAGGTCTGGAGACATTAACTTGAGAGACTTTGAGGGTAACAATGTCTTGCATTTCGCTATAACGAGTGGGCATGTAGGAGTGGCTCGGGATTTGTTGGATAATGGAGCAGATTTTAGGTCAAAAAATAACAACGGAAGTGATGCTTTGAGTCTAGCAGCACAAAAAGGATTGAATGTGATTTTGAGACTTCTTATTGATAGAGGAGCTGACGTTAACGCAAGGGACGCACGCCAATGGACACCGCTCATGTGTTGTGCTGTTGAGAATCATTACGAGACGGCTGAGCTATTGATAGAGAAAGGAGCAAATGTGAATGCCATGCAAATATCTGGAGGGACAGCATTAGAAATATGCTCTTTTCACGGTAAAGTTGAAACACTAAAAGTGTTGCTAAAGAAAAAAGCTGATGTGAATCACACCAATAAAATGGGGCTCACAGCTCTTCTAGCTGCCGCCAGAAATGGGCAGAGTGTAACAATTCAAAAATTGTTAAAGTACGGAGCTGATGTAAATATTGTTGGAAAAGATGGAAGGTCCCCACTTTTTGTTAGTGCCCTTGGTGGCAGCAAAAGTATAGTTGAAAGTCTTCTCAAATCCAAGGCAGATCCTAACATATCTGACAATAACGGAAACACTCCTCTCATGTGCGCATGTCAAAATGATCACATTGAGATTGTGGAAATATTGCTTGAAGCTGGGGCTGATGACATGAGATTTAATTTAGAATATCTAAGCGCTTTGTCTGCTGCTGTACAAAATAACCGAAAACGGATTGTCAAACTATTGCTGTCAAGACAGTCGAAACCTTATCCTAAAATTAATTCCAGGGGTAAAAATGGGATTGGACTCCTCCACCACGCATGTTTAACTGGCAATAAGGACATTGTCAAATTGCTAATAGAACACGGCGCTGATGTGAACCTGCCAGGACCTGAAAATCAAACAGCTCTCTGCTACAGTGCTAACAACGGGCACACGGGAGTTGTGAAAGAACTTCTTAATGCCGGGGTGCTGGTAGATTTGTGCGACCAAAACGGTAACAGTCCTTTAATGAATGCGGCAAATAAAGGTCATATAAATGTTGTCACAGATTTATTGCAGTTTGGTGCTAATGTTACAGAGCTTGATTCCAATGGTAAAACAGCTTTGATGAAAGCTGCATTCGAAGGTCATTTTAACATTGTTGAATGCCTTGTTAACAATGGTGCTGATTTTAACGCAACTGACAGCCAAGGTTGGAATTCGTTGATGTTAGCTGCCCAACATGGACATCATCGTGTTGCCAATTTTCTTATAGAAAAGGGAACCAATGTAAATCATCAGTCTAAATTAGGATCCACTGCCCTTGGAATCAGTGCTGCTCATGGTCACACTGTCATTGTAAATGATCTCTTAAAGAATAAAGCAGATGTTGATATCGCTGATAAAGACGGGTCAACTCCATTGATAAAAGCCGCACATAAAGGGGATGCGCACTCTGTGTCCCTTTTGATAGAGAACAAGGCAGATATCAATAAGGCTAATTCACAAGGACAATTTCCTTTACTCGTCAGCACGATGGAGGGTCACGTTGAGGTTGTGGACATTCTTCTGCAAGCTGGTGCTGAAGTCAACAAATCCGATAATAATGACATTTCACCATTGCATGTTGCTGCACTGAAAGGACACTGTTTTATCGTGGATACCCTCATCAGTCTAGGTGCTCGGATTGATGCCATCTGTAAAAACAAGTCGACCGCCTTGAATAAAGCCGCAAGCAACGGGGACCCTGAAATTGTGAACATCTTGATTAAAGCAGGAGCCAGTGTGAACCAGTGCGAGGAAAACGGTTGCACACCAATGATACAAAGTGGAGAAGTCGGAAAAACGGACTGTATGAGGGTTCTTCTACTAAATTAAGCAAATCTTGAATTAACTGAGAAAAAAGGCAACTCTGTACTTCACATCTGTTCTGCGAATGGACATAAATCAGCAGTTTGTCTACTTCTTGAGAAAGGAGCAAATGCGACGGCAATAAACAACAGAGGCTTTACACCATTGATGTTAGCCTGCTGTAATGGACATACAGAGATTGTTTTCTATTTATTAAGCTATAATAATGTACGGGACCATTTGAACGTAAAAGAATATGAGAGGGGCGACACCGCTCTGACTATTGCTGCAACGGAAGGGAAGTCGGGAATCACTAGGGCGCTGATTAAAGCTGGCGCTGATATAAACCTCACAGATGATCATGGGTGTACTCCACTCAACATCAGCGCACATTATGGACATATTACTGTAGTTAAGGACCTACTTTTGAAAGGAGCTGATGTTGAATTAGCTGATGCCGATGGAGACACGCCCCTGCTATCATGTGCACCAAACGGGCACTGCCTGGTAATACAAGCTCTTGTAAACGCAGGGGCGGATGTCAACAAAAAGAATAACAATGGTAAATCAGCTCTTGTTGTCACAGCTGAAAACGGACATTTTCAAGCCTTAAAAATTATTCTTGCTCAGAAGGATAATCACAGCCAAGAGGACATTCAGCGTGCCATGTTTGCTGCAAGAAAGTACGGATACGCTGAGATTTCTGACAAGATTGAAGAAATCACTGGACTACAATATGACTCGGGTAGGCGTATATAATCTTTATTTTTTCATTCCAAATAAAATTCACCCAAATAAATATAAAGCTCCTTTGGCATATCGCATGTTCTCGAATAGGGTTATAGTTTCATTGTTCATATAGAATAGTACTTAAATAAAGCTTTTTAAAATGGTTTTGTGTGATCAGTACTATTAAATAAAGTTTTATTAACACTAGTTTAATACTTCCGTACTATTTACTTAATAATGCTTCAATTAATATTTTGATCACACATTGGCATTTGTATCATAATCGTTCATCGATTTTTACAAGAGCAACTGAGAAACAATTTTTTATTTATGGTTTAAAGAAAATTCAATGACGTCAGCTGTCAACAAACCAGCCGTGGAATATGAAAGCATGTTTGATCAAATACATTCCAGAGGAATCAGGTAAGTCGTTAATGGCACAATAAATTAATGCTTAGTCTAATTTATTGAAAAATAAATTTCACACCCTTTGCACTTTAACAGATTTGCATTTTATCAACCACAACTCTCCTTTGCTTATATTCACACTGATCAGTACAGCTTAAACTGCCTCTATCCCGTCCTCACTATTACAAATCTCTCGGGTTTAAATGATATTAAATCACTAATACACACTAAAAGCACATAAAAAAAGAGGATACTTTTTTTTTAAAAAGAGCAATCACTTTTCATCCAAACCTTTTCTTTAAAAATTTAACAGTAGATCTACATGTAGTTATTTCCTTTCTTCATCCTTTCTCTCTTTGTCTTTCTCTATGTCTCTATGTATCTTTATTATCTTATCTTTTCTGTTAGAGATGCTTTTTCTAAACATACGATCTATGTATCTATCTATTTATCTACCTACCTTCTTATCTATCTATCTATCTATCTATCTATCTATCTATCTATCTATCTATCTATCTATCTATCTATCTTTT
>MUZC01000888.1:663791-762800 GCA_002072015.1 Radix auricularia
CTACCTACCCATCCATCCATCCATCCATCCATCCATCCATCTATCTATCTATCTATCTATCTATCTATTTATCTATCTATCTATCTATCTATCTATCTATCTATCTATCTATCTTTTTGTATTTCTATAGATCTATCCATCTATCAATTCATCCGTCTGTCTGTCTATCTGTCTTTCTGTGTATCTATATGGCTGTGTATGTATCAATCTAAAATCTATATATCTATCTAACTTTCTATCTGTCTGTCTATCTGTCTATGTTTATGCATATCTATTTATCCATCCATTCATCTGTATATCTATCTATATGTCTGGATGTCTTTCTGTCTTTCTATCATTGATCGTTAAAAAAACGTTCATGTTAAACCAATTTCCGTTCTCTCTTTTTTATTGCATAAAACATTCGGTTATATGTTTCCACATTAAGTGATCCTTAATAATGGAATTCTCTCCAATTACACATCCTTAACATGCAGATTATTCAAGCTTCTCTCCTATTTAAAATTAATTCGCAGATAATTAGTATATCATTATCCTCATCACTAATAAATGTACTACTGTTTGGCATCATAGGCTAAACATTCTGTCAGAGTTATCTATACTAATAAAAGCCAAAGTCCTCACAGACTGACTGACTCTCTAACTCACTGATCACTTATTCTCCAACATCCCGTGTAGGTAAAAGCATGAAATTTTGAGAAGTTGGTGGTTACTCTGTCACGACGGAAATAGGCCAAATAGAATTTTCCGCTCACTTAAGCCGGGGGCCCAAAAACATTTTTTTCCTAATCTGTACTATGTAAAAATTGAAAATCCTAAATTCTTCTATTTCATGTGTACATAGAAGCATGAAACTTTAGAATGTTGTTGAGGACACAAGCGAAAAACATTTTAATTATTACTTACTGGGAGCCAAATGTAGTCTTTTCCTTATATGATCTTTAAAAAAACTGAAAAGCACTAATTCTCCTATTTCCCGTGTAGGTAGAAACATGAAACTATTGGTGTTTGTTGAAAAACTTTGATGCAATGATAACATATTAATTTATTTCTAAAAATTATCACTTACTGGGGGCGGGGTCCCAAATATAGTTTTTTTCATATATTAAAAACTGACTCATCACTATTTCTCCAATTTTTCGGTGTAGGCAAAAGCCTTAAACTTAAGAAAGTTATTGAAATTGTACTTTTTTCCTTTAATGTGATATATAAAAACTTATTCATTACGTATTCTACAACTGCCCGTATAAATAGAAGCATGAAACTTTTTAAAGTTGCTGTGTACCGCAATGTTAACAGATAGATACATTTATTTTATCACTAACTTGTACGTCACTAATTTTACAAATTTCCGTGTTCGTAGTAGGATGTACTTTGGGAAGTTGTTGAGGTCCCTATCTCAATGGTACAATGTTAGCAGGCGAAAACAATATTTAAATTTTAAGCTCGTTAGCATCACTGGAAGTCTTTAATTTTTTGCTTTAGTTTTTCAGCGTGACCACGAAAGACGGACAGAAAAGACGGTAAAGTTAATATATTTAGTATATCCATCATGATTTAGATGAACATCAATTTTGGGTTTGAATTGATTTTACGCGCGGTTAACGCTAACTGAAATCCTAATTTTCCATTGCATAGCGCGGGTATTTTGCTAGTTATATAAAAATGTGTCATTTTTATTAAATATTATAGGACAATTTCTATGCCGAGTTTGAAAAGCCATGTACCCAGCCTGTTGGATAGATTAACATATAGTTTAGTTTAGCTTGAATTGAAATTTTATAATCTATGTTTTTCTTTACAGTCAAAACTACAGTAGATCATCAGGCACAGGAGATTCCAATGAACACACCAACTGCGACAGTTCAATTAACATGTAGGGTTTGTCTTTGGAAAATTTAACAGTGGACGAATTAATATAACATCATCAAAATCTAACGACTGAAATAATATCGATATTTATTATTAATTGATAAACCTCGACGCTTTGTGCAAGGGTGTCAAAAGGCAGGCCCGTTGGGGAGGGGCAAATGCGGTCACGTTACTTTTTATAACTGTTTTGCGTTGTCACATTTACAAAATTAATTGCCAAGCTGATTTTTCTCGTATAATTTATCAGAAATGGCGACATTGTATGACTTTTTGAATAAAAGTACTTTGTCAGTTTATTATGGCAAAAATCGATTACCTTTTGTTGTTAACTAAACTGAGTCAGTTATTGATTTTGAAAGTCAAAGTTTTGTACTGATCTGTTTCCAAAATTCAAAGTTTTTAATGATAATAGCGTTGTTGAAATATAACATTTTTTAAACACCTATGTCTTGTCACAACATATAGAATTTTAAAACCGATTTATATCACATTTGGTTCACAAAGTATTTGTCCCTATTTATATTTCAACACACAGAATTAACTTTACGGTTAGTTATATAAGTTAAAGTTATTTAATATTTTTCCCTCTTGTATCTTTAAAAAAAAATTGTAATTAGGAAAGTATATATTTTAAAAGTTCCATTAATCCTTATAAAGCTATTCTCTTTTTTTCTACTAAAAATATATCGTAAAATATACAAATTAAAAAAATAATTTAACAAAGGACAAAACTTTGGATCATCATCAGTCTCATGATCGTTGTGGTCATTGGGGGGAGCGCAGGGACAAATCAATAGATAACGATCCACACAGCGGCGGCCTGTAATTCCCTCAATCTCATCCTCGTTCATTCATTTATGTTGTCATGCCAGTTTATCTGTTGTCGCCCTCTTCGCCGGTACAGCTGGGACATCATAGGACTTGCAGACTTCCGTTGGACTGAGTTTGGTGAAACATCAACAGAAAAGGGGAATTAAATTTGACTCAGCAGTGATGACTCCAAACATCAATATCGCGTAGCGTTCATTGTCAGAGAGGAAATATTTGCATCAGTCATTAGCAGCTGAGTAATTTCAAATCGACTGATAAGCATTAGAATATGTACCAGACCCCATAATGTCACGATTATGCAGGTATGCTCCAATTTCCGACAAATTGTAGAAATTCTATGAGGAAATAGAACTGGTCATCAAGAAAACATTAAGAAAGACATTCTAATAATAATGGGTGACTGGAATGCAAACGTTAGTCATGATGCGTTCTGACAATGGAAGGGTACAGTTGGAAAATTCGGTTGGGGTGAAACAAATGATAAAGGAATGAAATTTCTTGAAGTCGCACAAAGTCATTGCTTGAGCCTGGCTAATATACTGCATCCACACAAGCAATCAAGAACCTGGCAATCGCCTGGTGGCTTAATCAAGAATCAAAGTGATTACATTCTTGTGCAGAGGCGTTTCAAATCTGGTATCAATAAATCACAAACAAGGTCTTTCCCTGGTGCAGATATAGAAAGTGTCAATAATATTGTCCTAACTAGGCTTTAGCCGAAACTGAAACTTTGATTTGGACAAACTAAATGTATCAGAAATAGCTTAGTTATACTAGGCCAAGCTTGGTGGTACGTTTGCAGCATTGGTCACTATCGACCACGATGTAGAAGCCTTGGCTAACAACTTGAAAGAAAGTTGAACTTCAAATGCAGAAGAACTCATAGGTAGGCAACGAAGCAAGACACAGCATTGGTTCACAAACAGGATTCTTGGTCTATGTGATGAAAGAAGAAAATTAAGGAAAAACAAAAAATCTTATCAGCTTACAACAAACAAATACTGTTTGATTAATACAAGGATCAGGAAAAAGATGAGGCAGGCCAAAGAGGACTGGATAGATAACCAATGCCACACTGAGAAAGAAAGCATAGCTGCAAGTAATACTAAGAAAGCGTATGAGACATTAACAAATCTCACACAAACGCACAAGGTGACAGCTTCAATAATTGAAGACCATTAATTTTGCTCCTTACTGTTAATATGGCAGTACTAAGACGATTGACAGAATATTGCACCGACCTGTACAACTGTAAAATCAATACAGATAGAGACATACTACAGGAACAACAGAACTAAGAGATAAATGATCCACCAGCGCTTTTGAGCGAAGTTGAAGAGGCAGTACGGAACTTAAAAGAGGTAAAACGTTTGGATACAAATTGCCTAATGAGAAATGACTTGGGGAAGGTCCTTTCAAGCGTCTATTTTTATGTCTGATTTTTCAAAACATACACTGCAGTATACCATTAACCGAAAGAGAGGAAAAACTTTACAGTTACAATATATTATTCACAAGAACATTATTGTGCTGAAATGTATTAATAGAAATGATATTGTGTCTGGATGCAACGATCATTGGACTTATTTACTTAACATTTAATTAGTCGAAATCAGAATGTTTTAGTAAAGGAGTATGATTTTTTTTAAACTTCTTTTAATTATTTAGAAAATAACTAATAGTGTCGTTTCTTTCTATAATCTGTTTTTATAATAAAAATCATTTTTAAGAGAAGCATGATTTCACCAAGCGCAGAAACATAAATGTTTTTCTATCCGTGTTTGTGTGTGTGGGTTGGGGGTGGGCTGTTATTAAAGGTAAATAGTTAGGAAACGAAACATTGAGATCAAAAAGAAATATTTATAATAAAAATTTCTTTTAAAAAATAGTTTCTTAATCAGCTGTTAGTTCTTTTCAACCAGAAATGAACAACTGCTTAGCGATATTAAGATAAACTTGACACGATATTTCAGCTTTTTTGCCCTTTGGTTTATACGATTAACTTTGAGGATTGCAATGTAATTGCTCTATAAATACCCTTTTGCATAATAAACCTTTTTGCATATTTTAAAATATTTTTTATAATATTTTTTGGGGGCTGGGGAGGGGGGTTAAGACATAGTTGATGGGAGTAAAGAATGGGGTTAAATTAAAATGAAAACAACTTTAAACAATATCTTCTGTAGGAAAAAAAATATGATTAATTGAAAATAGGGTTCTGTGTTTAGAAATTCGTTTAACTATTACTTAAATTCAGTAAATAACATGGTGTCGATAGTATGTTTTTTTCACTGATGCCAGTAAAGCAGGGCATTAAATTAGTAGAAATAAAGCTATTAAGTGTAGTGGGGCTTATGGACAACAAAAAATACAGATATTTTAAAGCGATTGAGAGTATATTCAAATTTTACAAGGGCTTATAATTGAAACAAACCTATAAAAAATCTTTGATACAAGCAAAATGTTTATTCCCAGCGATTTATAAGTGTTGACTCCTATGAACCGACTTTACATTTGACAAAGTCCCAGAGTATTAAGCTTTACCACTATCATAAGATTTTATTACAGAAAAAGACTCCACTAGCTCCTAATGAGTGTTTACTTGAGTATGAAAAAATTTGATAATTTTATTTTTTCTTAAAATGTAATCTAATCTAGATTCTATGTGCAAAGTGTAGATCTATAGGAAATTTTCACACTAATCAGATAGATATAATACACAAGCGAAATTTATTGTACTCTTATCATAGAACTAAATTTCTGAAAATGCCCACCGTTCTTTGTGGTATTTCTGGGAAAAAACAACTTTCATAATCTCAGATATGTTTCATACTATGCTAAATAGTATTTATTATTAATTTTAAAAAACACAGCTAAAATCTCCCATCAGCTAAGATAATAAGAAAAATTTAGCATTGACATTGACGGAGAAATGACTTTAAACTTCAACAAATTATTACATTTTTCTTAAACGGTGGAGATTTTGTCTAGCGTGAAATAATTTATAGTAGACTCTAAAACACATTATAAAATAAGCCCATTCAATAACACAAAGTATAAAAATATTTATTAATACTTAAACAAAATGTATATGTCATGAAGAAAAAAAAATTTTACAAGTTAAATTATTTTGATTTAAAATAATGACATGAATAAAATAATAATTTGCTTAGTCAAAACTTATTGCTCTCAATTTTTATTAACTTCACTTAAATGTTAAATCCTCAGCAACCACTTTATAAGAAATGCCAACGATGTCATCATTGGAGAAGACGTATTCATAAGATCAAATGTTGATGACAACGGACGTGATGAATAGACGACAGACAAATCATATTCTCCTCATACTTTGGACAATAAATTTTTAAATACTGTACTCAATCCTTAAGAAATAACGAATACAGATAAAGATAATATATTGAATAGTAATTTTTAACGCAATTTCTCACGGAAAAATTGCGTTTATATATTCGAAATGTCTGTCAAGTTTAATCCTGCTTATCCTTCTGAAGCATAGACTACCAGATAGAGGGTTGATGTATTTTGTAAATATACTTTGGATTTCCCAAGGATGGCAAAGGCAAAAAAAAACAAAAAAAAAACCAAAAAAAAATATACCGAAAAGTTTTATTGGGAAAAAAAAAACCCGAAAGAATATCAGTATTTTGTCAAATTCTCGCCACCCACACTTTCTATTGGATTGAAATAAACGTCAAACAATACCTAATAATATTTAAAACAGTAATGGAGAAGGATTTTAACAAAAATCTCTTTTCGTTTAACTGCTATAATTTTAGCATACATTTTTGAAACCAATTGTTTTGTTTTGTTTAAAAATTATTTATTAGAAATTAGTTTTAATGTAATATAGAATGATATTTAATGGGATTTTCCCACTTTGTAAAAGCTAAAGTAATATTGTTGCGTCGTGCGCATTATTGACACATTCGTTGTGTGATATAGCGTGAGGGGATATGTCGTAATATTTTAATTTCACAATTACTGATTTGTAATTAATTTTAATGTAATTTAGAATAATTTACCTAAAAACAAAATGGAAATTCTTTGTTGGAAATTGCGTTGAAATACTAATTTGAGGTTTCATTAGATCTACTTGTTGTTTTTTTAATCATATACAAATATATTTTTTTTTAATTAAAGGAAAAGGAGTTCGTTTGCTTACAATCTAAACACTACGTCTCATTGTAGTTTTTTCAATCAAATATCCGGGAAAATCTTATTTTAACTTGACGTGTGAATATTATTATGTTTTTAATTTTTTCGTCTAATTCCATAACGAGGGAAATTAAGGAACAATGCAACGTATACTACCTGATTGTTTCGTGGCAGCGATTTCAAACAAAGCAAAATGCAAATATTTTTTTAAAAATTTCAAGCTGGATCATGAATATATTTGTCAATATTAGATACGATCATGTAAAATAAAATAAGACTAAAGCCCTAAATATTTTTAAAATATTGAGTCACTGGCAATAAAGGAATGTACAATAGGATGTAAATGCCCCCACAGTCTTTTATTATATGTAATTATTTTTTTTAATACCAAGTTTTGTCAATCTCCATCCATAAAGCCAATAGCCAAATCTAAAAATAATTTTCATAAAACACATATTAGGAAAACATTTTTAACCGCTGACTCCCGATGAGTGATAATGGAATAAGAAAAATAGGCCAGAAAGTTTTCCAGGAATTTATTCAACACATGATGGAGTGTCAGGGTGACCGAATAAGTAACATGCTTATAAATGTATATATTAGGTTAGGGCTGGTTATTATTATTTTTTTTGATTATTAGGTAAAAGTTAATCTATTAATCGATTACTTTTCGATTAATTATATTTTATCAAACGCACATATAGATCCTGTTAAGTCATGATTCAGTATTTCGCGAAATCGGTAAAGGCTGCGGTAATTCCATGGCTCCCATAATTGTGACGAAACACAGCAACGTCGCTCTGGCAAGAAATAAAGAAGAAAGCATTTTTTTTATGTATGTACGTCTAAATAAATAATAACAATGCAAGGAAAAATGTGTAAGTAACAAAAGATATAACATATTTAATAAATAGAAAAAAGTATATAAAAATTATGTTACATTTAAATAGAACTTAAATTGATTAAAATTTTCAAGAGTAATCGTTTATTTCCACACACATATTGGGTTTCTTCAAGACCATTTATAAATTTGAAATATATAAGATAAATACATTAATGGGGTTTTTACAAACTAAGGTAAATGTTAATTACCCTGTTGTCGTTATTCTATTAATTCAAAAACTTCTCCTTAATATTTCAAAAAAAAAAAATAGTCCAGGTGAAATAAAATTATTGCAGATTTCAATATATGATAACAATACATCAATCACTCAAAATAATTGAATAATAATCAATTTGTTATATAACCTTGATAATTGTTAACTAGATGTTACTTTGATTATTAACAAAATATCACTAAATGTATTTTCTCCATTTTCTTAACGTGACGTTAATCTAGATGAATTAAAATAGGAATTTCAAAAACAAAATTCTTTTATTAAATTTCATCAGTACTTCAAACTGATATTATATATGTATAGTTAAGTAACTATTTATTAAGAAAATAAGCCGAAGAAGTATAGCCGCTTTGATTTTACAATCTTTAAAAGTACTAAAATGATTATAATATAATTTTTTTAAATAGTATTCATCACACGCTATTAAGAATATGAAACAAAATAAAGTGAAGACATAGTTACCTAGGATAATTGACATTTTCAGAATTCAAATGAAAGAAAGAGAGATGCAGAATACATTTTTTAAAAATTTTGTTTATTCAAAGCTTTCAAAATTAAACTGCGCTTATATAATGATTATATGAACATTACAAAAAGGAATAGTTTATTCTATGAAAAGTATAGTAATGTTTATTATAGCTAAATTAAAAAAAAATTAAAACATTTTTTTTCAGAAATAAAGAAAAAACAATTTTTAAGGTATATAAAAATATAAATCATGTGGATTATAAAAAAAAATATTTTTTTTTAACATCTTATTAAGACGTTTAAAAGGCGTGCTATATTTTAAGTCTTAAAACAATTTTTTTTAAACATTTTAGAACAACATGGAAGATTCGGTGACGTTAAGGTTAAGTTCTTGGAAATGTAAATTAGAAAACACTGACGATAAGTCTTATTTTTTAAAAAATTAAAATGCTAACTTTTAGCATAAAATATTCTCCTTAATATCCTATAAGAAAACATACACAGCAGAATGAACTGACATATAAGATCGTATAAAAATAATAAAAAAATACTTTGAAATTTACGTTTTAATCATTTTTTAAAAAAAATTTATCAGATAAATAAAAATTTGGTGGTGGAGCATTGGTAAATTTTCTGGGGAAAAGAAATGTTAAAAGAAATAGTGTAATAGTGCGTACCGTAAACATTGTAAGGCTAATAAACTAAATTTCAGAAAGAATGAACGTAATAGGTATCATCTGCACTGTTAATGTAAATGAATTATTCTGGTATATTTTGATGATTAGTTTAAATAATTATAAAACTTTACATAGAGTTGTATTAATTTTTTAATAAAGGATTTTAATTACATTTTGTTTTCAATTCTATGATTCTTTTATTAATGCTTTTTCTATTATCATTGAACATTTTGCATTATCAGGCACAAACTTTATTTTGTTGAAATTTAGTGAATTCTAAGAAATGCGATCCTCAAATAAAGCCATTTCCCTCACATCCTTATTTGATTTATACGCTATAAGCTCTTAGCTGAGGTAATAAAGTAATTAGGTTCTTAATAAAATCGAACATTAAAAATTGGATTTTCTTTTAAAAACAAAGGTTTTGTATCAAACATTTGCATGTATTATATATGATAACAAGTGCAAATTCCAAAACAATTGCATTGCAAATGTTAAAAATCGCCGTTCAAATATTTTCTTATTGAGCACAGGACTCTTTAAATGCAAATCTTTAGTTTATATAGATAGATAGATAGATAGATAGATAGATAGATAGATAGATAGATAGATAGATAGATAGATAGATAGATAGATAGATAGATAGATGGACGGACGGACGGACGGACGGACGGATAGATGGATGGATGGATAGATAGATAGATTTATTAATAGATAGATAGACAGCTAGATAGATAGATAGACAGCTAGATAGATAGATAGATAGATTACAGATTTAAAAATATTTTTAAAATTATAAATAACTAAAAAGGAAAATAATTAAAACTAGTAAATTTTTATCACATAATACATCAGTTAAATTTGCTCTTAAGTTTGTTTTTATCTAAATGACTTTAGAAAAAAAAGATCATTTGAAACACAATTTAATAGATCTAATAGATGAACTATCAAAAGGCTAATACCTAGACAATAACGATCAAATAGATGCGATATTACTAGACATCTCCAGAGCATTTTACAAAGTTGACCACTTTAGTTTACTTTAAAAACTTAAATACTTGGGAATCAAAGGTACCTTTACATCACTGGATCCAAGACTTCATACTGGGTAGGGAACAAACTGTAATAATTAATGCATCTAAACCTGTACTAATAAATGTTTACTCAGGAGTTCCACGGGTAACTGTGCTAGGTCCCTTACTATTTTTAATTTATATTAATGTTTTACCCAACAATATCTCAAGAGGAACAACGGTTAGGTTATTTGCTGATGATTGTATAATCTATAGAACAATTAAGTCAGAACAAGATAGCAAAATTTTACAACAAGACTTGGATGAATTAATAAAATGGGAAACTAATTTGAGTATGTCCTTACATCCAGAAAATTGTCAACTGCGAAAAGTAACCTAAAAATATCAACAACAAAAATATTTTAAAAAATAAATAAATTCAAAATATTTCTATCGTGGAAAAGAACTAACCCAAACTAATGATGCAAAATACTTATGAGTCATAATAAATGAGAAAATATCATGGAATCCCCATGTAAATGAATTTATTAAAAAGTAAAACCAATCCTTAGGTTTTATAAAAAGAAACTTTTACAAATGTAAAAAGATATAAAACTAAAATGCTACCTCACCCTGGTGAGACCTACACAAGAATATGCATCTTCTGTATAGGACCCATCCACCAAAGAAAATATTGATAAACTAGCTACCAGATTCATTACTGGAGAATATTCAAAATTCACTAGAGTAACACCATGTGTTAAATCATTAAATCTTGAAACCCTAGAGGATAAAAAACCAAGATTAAATTATTAATTATACATAAAGCAATTAATTATAATTTAGAAATACATTACAAAGATAACTTAATACAACCCTCCAATAGACATAAGGTTAAAAACACTTTTCTTATCCTGTAAGCAAGAACAAACATGTACAAGTTCTCTTTCTTCCCGTCCGGTATTCGGGCATGGAATGGGTTGCTGAAGAAACCATGACAGCCAACACTTTATCATCCTTTAAACACAAACCATAGATATACGTAGGACGCAATAATCTTCTGTACAGTAAGAGCGTCTGTAACACATAAGATAAGATAATAGTATGATTAATTTTCGAGACTGGTTGTTTTTTATTCTAAAATATGAATATTTGAAAAATGAGTCGTGTTTTTGCTTTTGTAGGTATGAATTTAGAAATAAGACTATCGCTAAGTATTAATAAGTTTATGAAATTTTTTGACTCCTACTTTTAAAATCTGATGTGAACTTTTTATTTTCCCCACCCACCATGCAGCTTTTACCTCTAAACATAATGAGCTCTTTTATTCTGAAGACGTCATTTAAAACTTTGCTTCCTGTGTCATGGCCGCAAAATATCTGACTTTATTTTGTTTCTAAAGAAATTTACAGTCTTATGTATTGAAAGAGCTCTACAGAATAAAAGTTTTAATGATGTGTTCATTAGTCTTTTTAATAACTTAATGTAATACAATAATAAATAATGAAAAAATTTGTTCTTTTACAACAGAAAATAAATTTTAAAACTTTCATGAAATAAAAAAAACTTTACAGTTTTAGAAACACGTTTATTTTTTCTTCAAAATATTTATAGTGTGTTTCAAATTGACTCGTGAGGATTTACATTTAAATTCTAATTTAAGAACATCTACTGCCGCAAATATATGATATGTTTAAGAGGTATAAAGAAAATAAAGCATATTTGAATTGTCTAACGGTAGTGTTGTCAGTTTCTGGCCTGATAGTTGTCCTAGCAATCAACAAGTATTTAGGTAATTACTTTACTTTAAATCGTGTGATTGGCTGTCTTTACTGTATTCGTATAAATATCTACTTCACTAACGCATTTTTTTCTTTTCATTTTCTTTGTATTAAAAACAATAAAATGAATTTAAAATTAACTACTTTTTTTAATGATAAACATTTTATAACAACAATTCTGCACAACACAAACGAACAATCACTCAAAACGCAGTATTCAGCGATATCTCATGCGTAATCTCTCTACAGTGCAAGGCTTTGTCACGTGCCAACATGACGTCTTGAAAACATCACTCATAGAGGACAAGTGTTTCCTTTGGATTTCTGGGGAAACTCATAGCCGCATTTACGCTAAGGTTTATTTCGTGTTTAAACACATACTATTTATTTTCTTGCCGTACCATTAAACTGAAAAAATAAATTGCCCATGTATGTACGCAGCGTTAAATTTCTGAATAATATGCAGGCGTTCATTCTTATACTAAGCATCCACTCAAACTGATGTGTAACTTTTAAAGAATACAAGACAAGTGTATTGATGTAACTAAGGGTTTCTAAACCCTCACCTGGAAGCACTGAAGAAAAATGCATTCACCAAAAAATATTTTTCGGATATCTGTGTCCCAGGAACTAAAGGCTACCATCTAAAATTGTAGTTTTAAGCGGCCACCAACTAAAAACCTATACATAGATGTCTTTTAAAAGAGATGAACATTTTCCCAGATGCTTTTCTATAATGATTACTTAATATAAATATGGTTACAACATGTGTCACTTTAATATCAAATTGTATCAATATGGTAGTTTATTTCTTAAACTTTTCAGTAAGATTTGTTAGTGACATCGTTGGGCCTGGGGAAAATTTATGTTGCAATATATATATATATATATATANTCTGTTTATCTGTGATTCCGGAACGCTCTCAAAGAAGAAAGAAAGAAGAAAACGCTTCATGCAATAGTGGTGCGAAAGCGTGCAAGGTGATTGTGCGGTTGACGTCATGGATATATGTGTAGAAGGAGGGAGAGTTTTGTGTGTTCGTTGTTGTGGAAAGGAAAAACGCCATTAAAGTTGTTGTTTATTACGCAAAATTCCGGAACGCTCTCAAAGAAGAAAGAAAGAAGAAAACGCTTCATGCAAAAGTGGTGCGAAAGCGTGCAAGGTGATTGTGCGGTTGACGTCATGGATATATGTGTAGAAGGAGGGAGAGTTTTGTTTGTTCGTTGTTGTGGAAAGGAAAAACGCCATTAAAGTTGTTGTTTATTACGCAAAATTATCTGTCTGTTTATCTGTGATTCCGGAACGCTCTCAAAGTTTACTACGTCACTGCTACGTCATGGAGGCTGATGAAGATCCCGCTGCAAGGAAGCGCCGTTCGGCAAAAGAACGTAAAGCAAGGTGGTTAGCAAAGCAGTCACAAGAATCCCTTGCCCGCATACGAGAAGAGAATTCAGCATCGAAGAGAAGAAAGAAATATCACGAGACTCCTGATCAGTCCAATTTACGAAGAAAAACACATGCAGAAGCACAAAGTCGACACATTCAAAATCAATCAAGTATTGCGTCACAAGCCCGTTGAACAGCAGACGCAACACGGCACAGACTTCGTATCAAACAAGAGTCGTCTGAGCAGACACAAGCCCGTTTGGCAGCAGCTTCAGCTTTACAGAGAGTACGAATCCAACATGAGTCACCTGAGCAGACACAAGCACGTTTGGCAGCAGACGCAACACGGCACAGACTTCGTATCCAACAAGAGACACCTGAGCAAACGCAAGCACGTTTAGCTGCAGACGCTGCACGCCATTGACTTCAAATTCAGTGTGAAACAAATGAACAGACTCAAGCCCGTTTAGCGGCTAATTCAGCATCTTACAGACGATCTCAAGAACGAGCAAGCCAAGCTGTTCGTGAAAGTGCATCAAACTTTGATGAAAACAGTGTGGAGCCACATGACTGCGGCAAATTTAATGTAATGTGTCAATTTTGTTATTCGAGAAACTTCATACCAGAACTGCCATCTGATAAAATATTCAAAAGCTGTTGCCGAAAAGGAAGATTCAAAATTCCCGAAGTAGAAAATGAGCAAAAAATTGTTCTGCAGTACCCGTCATTCCTATAAAGTCTTTGATCAGATCCGTCAAATCCGCACTACAAGCATTTTCGCGACAAAATCCGATCATACAACAATGCCATGTCATTTGCTTCAATGGGGGCAAAAGTCGTGGATGTTCCAGGCCGTGGACCTTATTGCTTTCAAATTCATGGTCAAACCTATCACCGAACTTCTCATATACAGCCCATCAATGATCAAAATCCACAGTATGCTCAGCTGTACGTTCTGGATGGTTCCACACAAGCAACTGATGTTCGCCAGCAATACCAAGCAAATACAGAGTGTCGCAGAGAACTTGTTGATCTACTAGATCGTTTCTTTCGTCAGAACAACAGACTAGCTCAGTCTTATCAATTGATGCATGAAGTAGAAAAAGAAGAAGCAGCAAAGGCACGAGACACTGCGCAAGCAATTCCAATTGTTTCAATGGCGCTTCGCCGTGACCGTCAGTTGGATCCAAGAAGGTACACCGAGCCAACATCAAATGAAATTGCAATGGTAATCGTCAATGCTGATGGAGAGCCGCCATTTAAGCGAGACATCCACATATATCCCAAAAATCCACAAAATTCGCAGAAGCCGTTCATAAATTTAAATATTCTCAGCCCCAACATGGACCCAATGACTTATGCCATACTGTTTCCATTTGGCGAGGCAGGATGGCATCCAAACTGGCCACTGAACCCCTGTAACGGCGCAAAACCGAGACAAAAAAGAAAATTTATCACGATGATGCAATTTAAGGCCGCATTAACAGCAATTCGTGATAAGTTCAGTCCAATTATGTCTGCTGGAAAATTGACCCAGCAATGGGTGGTTGACAGCTACCTTCAAGTCGAGGCCAATAGATTGAACTTTGCCAGACATAACCAGAAGAATTTTCGAGTTGAGCAGTATCTGGGCCTGGCCGATCACGTGCGAAACATCGCTGAAAACGAAAACGTCGCTGCAGGTATGTCAGTAATTTTGCCATCCAATTTTGAAGGATCACCAAGGAATATGCGTGAAAGGTGCTGCGACGCCATGTCGATATTCGCAAAATATGGAGCTCCTGATTTATCACTTTCATGGCGAATCCCAGCTGGCCAGAAATTATAAAAAATTTAAGACCAGGAGAACAAACGTGTGATAGACCAGATCTGGTAGCGCGAGTTTTCAAGATCAAGCTGGACTCACTAATCGCAGACATCACGAAGCATCAAATTTTTGGGACATGTCTCGCACATGTCTATACCATCGAAATTCAAAAGAGGGGTTTACCCCACGCACATATTCTGGTGACCTTGAGAGAACAAGACAAATTCAGAACAGCAGAACGAATCGATCAGTTCATTAGTGCAGAAATACCGCCAGAATCAAGTCCATTACTACGAGAAATCATCAAAAAGTGCATGCTGCATGGTCCATGCGGTGAGAATTATCCAAATGCACCGTGCATGAAAAACGGGAAATGCAGTAAAAACTTTCCAAAAGAATTCAACGATGTCACAATGCCCAACGTCCAAGGTTATCCAAATTACAGCCGCCGAAATAATGAGAATGTAACTGTCAGAGGCGCAAGAATGGACAATCGGAACGTGGTTCCTTACAATCCTTTTTTGAGCCTAAAAAATAACGCACACATACATATTGAAGTGTGTACTTCATTGCAAGCCATCAAGTACATTTACAAGTACATTTTCAAAGGATATGACTGTGTAGTGTCGTAATTGGAGACAATGGAATTTCTGAGATTCGACACAATGAAATAGACAATTTCATCAATTGCCGTTATGTTAGTTCACCCGAAGCAATGTGGAGGTTAAGAGAATATCCAATGCACGATAAGAGTCATTCCGTCATGAGACTAAATGTCCATTTACCTGGAAATCAGTCAGTCATCTTTGAGGCAGGACATGAAGAAGAGGCAGCACTTGCGGCTCAAACTGACAAGAAAAAATTGGAAAAGTGGTTTGAGCTGAACGGAACTGATGAGGATGCAAAGCAGTGGCAGTATAGTGAAATCCCATACCACTACAAGTTTGAGAAAGGAAAATGGCAGCCGCGTAAAAGAGGTGATAATAAAACTGTTGCACGAATCTACACAGTAGGAATTAAAGATGGCGAAAGATTCTTCTTGAGAATGCTTTTGTTACATGTGCGTGGAGCAACTAATTTTGAGGATTTAAGGACTTACAACGGTGTGATTTATGAGACATTCAAGGCTGCGGCTATTGCAAGAGGATTGTTAGAGACTGACGATGAATGGGAAAATTGTCTTATTGACGGCGTAACTTACTTGATGCCGAATCAACTACGCGAACTTTTTCGCTTACATCTGCGCTTTCTGTCTGCCTGCAAATCCATTGAAATTATGGTTAGATCATAAAACAGACATGATGCTCGACTATTTACGTCAAGATTCAGAAGATGTTGCGATGAATAAAGCATTGCATCACTTGAACTCGGTGCTGAAACAACACGGAATTTCGTGCTCATCAATCGGTTTGCCATCTCCCAAAGGAAGATGCCCAGATGATGACGTAGTTTTGTTCGATCCAGCACGTGAAGCACAGGAGCTTATCGCAAAGCTCAACGACGCTCAAAGGACAGCTTTCAATGAAATTACTGCGGCTATAGAAATCAATAATCCAGAAACAAACTGTTTCTTTATCGACGGACCAGGTGGCTCGGGAAAGACATTTTTGTATACATCCCTGATGTCTTTTATCAGAGGTGAAAACAAATCAGTACTGCCTTTCGCCACAACAGGAATTGCTGCGACTCGTCTAAAAGGCGGCAGGACATGTCACAGTGGCTTCAAATTGCCAATTCCATTGCTCGACACTTCTGTTTCGTCCATGAGACTGACATCACCAGAGGCTAAAGTTCTAAGAGATGCTTCACTAATTTTAATCGACGAAATCACAATGATGCCAAAACACGGCTTACGCTGTATTGACAAGCTTCTTAAGGAAATAATGAACAAGGATGACATACCATTTGGGGGGAAAAGTTATTGTGGTAGGCGGAGACTTTCGGCAAACGCTTCCAGTTGTGCCAAGAGGAAACAGAACAGAAATTATGGAGTGTTGCATCAATGCAAGTCCACTTTGGTCAAAATTTAAGCAGCTAGCGCTTACCACTAATATGAGAAGTGAGGGACAGAACGATCACAACCAATGGCTATTGCAAGTTGGAGCTGGCAGTCTGCCATTAATACGTGGAATAGTCGACAATGAGATTATTGAAATTCCCAAGGAAATGGTAACAGCTCAAGATTTGATATCGGAAATATTTCCAACTGTGCAAGAAATGTCCGTTGAAGAACTGTCAAAACGTGTGATCGTCGCGCCAACAAAATTCTCAAACATTGGAAATGAATAGAAAAATTATTGACATGATGACCGGGGATCCAATGATTTACTACAGTGCCGATTCAATTATTAGTGAAGATCCCAGTGACAACCAAAATTACCCTTTAGAATTTCTAAATGATCTGACACCGTCTGGAATGCCGCCTCACGTGCTAATGTTGAAAAAGGGTACGATTATCAACCTGCTGAGAAATTTGAATCCTAAAAAAGGAATGTGTAATGGAACAAGACTAATCGTGGAGCAGCTCTCAAGAAACTTGATCAAGACCAGGATTATTTCGGAATCTTACAAAGGCGAGATGGTTCTAATTCCCCGAATCGATTTAGCACCATCAGACACAACATTGCCATTCACTCTAAAACGTCGTCAATTTCCCATTATTCCAGCATATGCCACCACGATAAAAAAGTCGCAAGGACAGTCGTACGATCATGTAGGAGTGAATCTGATGACTGAAGTATTTTCACATGGAATGCCGTATGTAGCGTTGTCGAGATCAAGAAATGCAGCAAATGTCAAAATAAAGATAGAAGATGGTCATTTGTTAGGAGACGATCGCGTGTTCACAAAGAACATTGTATATAAAGAAGTCCTTTAGGCCAATCAGCAGTGCAATAAAATTTTCAGTTTAAATATTTTCATAATTCTAATAAATCATTTTCAATTATTTAGTAACAAAAAATTTAATTACAGTGAAAATTTGATTAAGGGGCGCCTTGGCGCCTTAGAACAACCTAGTATATATATATTAGGGCTGTTATCGATTAATTTAAAATTAATCGTTAACTTTTGAAAAATTACCGAATAATTAATCGATAATTTTGATTAAAGCTAAAAATAAGATGTATGACGTCATTAAACTGAACATTTCAAGGGAAGTAACAAAAACAGGCGATTCACATTTTTTTAAAACTATAAGTAGTTCAATTTAATGTCATTGTTGTGTTATTGCTAATTAAGTTAAAACAGTGGTTCTTAACCTTTTTGGAAGTACCGAACCCCACCAGTTTCATATGCACATTCACCGAACCCTTCATTATTAGTAGTAATATAGATGCCTTGAGTCGGGTGCTGTCTTGACCTCCCTCCGCCGAGCCCCGGCGACTGACTCACCGAACCCCTAGGGTTCGATCGAACCCACGTTAAGAACCACTGAGTTAAAACAATGTTTAATTGTTGATATAATTTTTCAATTTCCAGCTTATTTGAAAATAAACACTTTGAAAACCTTCTATTTGTTAATGGAGAAGTGTGTACGTAAAAAAGCAACTATTTTTAATTATTAACAATTGATTTTTTATTGATAAATCAGTATTATGATTGACAAAAAGTGTCATAATTTTAATCGCTATTTTATCGATTAATATAATTTTAATCGATTAAATCTTTTACCGATTAATCGAGAAATTAATCGATAATTTCCGCAGCCCTTATATATATATATATATCTATATTGACGCTATTAATTATTGTAATTTAACAATTTGTAAAATAGTCATACTGTTTTAATCCCAGTAAAGAGTAGCTGTGTTATTTATTTTTTGTGGTTGGTTCCGTCGAAAAAGAACTGATCTCTGTGGGCAAGCTTAAGATAAAAATTTTATCTTAACAGAAATATTGTAAGACAAGGGGTTTGAAACTTCCGAGAATCGATAACTTCATCAAATCTGTAAATGAGATGAGAAAAGACAGGAATTTTATTGACTTCATCACAAGTGAGTTATTAAACAATATGTAAATACACTATTTCTAAAATAAGGAACAATTATCATTACTTAGTTACATTATTTAAATTTTATTAACGTAATGGTTTGTTTTCTGCATGTTTAAATTTGAGAAAATAATGTGACATGTGTCAAACGCACTTGACAGTCACTCAAGGTCTTAACAGTCACATCAAAGTCAACACCTTTTAATGGTGTTGTTATTTTATTGTTATACAAAACATTTTCAGAGGACATCCATGTTTGGCTTGGAGCCAGGTATAGCACTGACCACTTCAGATGGGAAGATACTAATGAAATGATCAAAGTGTCCACGTTGCCGATGTTAAGCCAATCTAATGCAAGTGAAGTCTGTGTTGTACTGACCTCAAGATTTAGCGTAAAAGTGGTGGACTGCCTGACTCGATCACATATACTCTGCATGGCAACAAGTAAGATACGTTTAACTAATACTGAAACTTATTTTTGTTGGCAAGTCTTTGAGAGATATTTGACATATTTTGCTCCATATGTTTATAGACCCTTATGGTAACTCTTGTAAATTCTTGTAATTTCTGTTGTTACACATGAATGCCCGTATTTCATACAAGGTAGGTAAAATAACATAAAATCGTCTCACTTGTGTATTCACATTTGTTTGGATAATTGTGTGATATATGTTTGAATATACATGGATAGTCCATCAGATATGTATCGGCAACGGGTTAAATGGCCAGTTTTGATTATCTGCTGAATGATTTTGAAGGTGTCTCGACATTTCGTTGTTTCTATGCCTTCTGTTTCTGTAACCTCAGGAA
Organism: Radix auricularia; assembly: GCA_002072015.1. Classification (NCBI taxonomy): domain Eukaryota; kingdom Metazoa; phylum Mollusca; class Gastropoda; family Lymnaeidae; genus Radix; species Radix auricularia. The sequence goes on from MUZC01000888.1 coordinate 683,723, forward strand.
CGACTTACTACGACTGGCATGGCCTCCACAGGTGTAACTGCATGAGAGGTGGCTGTTCTGAAATGGGACATTGCTCCACTGGTGTAGGCTGTAGTCTCGGGTGGTTTGGCCAGGAATGTCAGTTTCGTAAGTTGGGTGACAATACCGATGATATTAATGCTGAGCAAAGTTAAAACTTGTTGAAATCATACTTGGTGATGGAAGCATTTATTTAATGAGCTTAAAGGAGTTTTGTCTTTTCAGGCGTTACAATTGTTTGCTTATTTAAACATTTATAAAAAAATGTCTAAGGATGTGTTTTAGTTATAAAACAACAACATTTATCAACAAATCTTTAAATAGCAGTGTATAAAATTGATAATGTGTATAAAGATGGAATATTTTCAATGGAAAATGCTCAATTGCCTCCAATTTCGTCCTGTCCAGGACATCGAACCCCAACAAACTCTACGATGCCTTTAAAAGATCTTAATGCTTTTATTCCACTAACAACATAATTTTAAAAATCTGCATTTCTATGACGACTGGCATAAAGAAAGATAATATTTCGCTATTCGGTATGGAAGCTAAAAATACAATTAAAAAAATAGTTTCTTCCTTCGCTCCTTAAGTTTCCGTTAAGTGGTGCTCCGGGTAACCGGTTCTCGATTCCTTGATCCCTTGTATACCGTTGTATTATTCACTGCCCTAGATATGTATTGTATATGAATTATATCAATAAACCTTTTTACATTTCTGTAAGGGTATTTGGTTATACAATTTTTGGGTCAGGTTGGTGAAATAATTTTCTCCTCTGTCCCACTTCAGGAGACCTTTTGCTTGAAGCAGACGATAACTTAACAGACTACGATGACGAGACTTGTGAAACAGTCACAGCAGACGGCACGAGGCTGCTCCAGTTAAGAGAACCTGACTACTTCGAGTGGGCTCGAATCTTGTTTAGTGATGCAGAAGGTAAGCAAGAATCTCACATTAGAATTATATTTATTTATTGGGGATCTTAAACTAATATATCTTTGACAGTTGGGAGAAAACTTAAAAAGGCGTGAGCTGCATCACTGGGTCATGAAAAGCTTAAGGAGTCGCAACTAAAATTGTCAGCCTGAATAAAGGTATGTCGACTTAAATATCAGTTTATACCTAGGGATTTTACTTTAAAAGATTTAGACAAAATCTTAGATTTAGACTTGAAACGTAAAAAATAATACATTTCTGAGAATTGTAATTCATCCATAAACCTATGAAATATAAATAATTTGATTTATTGTGAGTCAAATTTTGGCCTGCATTGAATTTATTGAAGTGGAAGTAAGATACATTTTTTAAAAAACAACTTTTATTCAATCTAAATATTCAAAGTATTTTACGGTGTGTTTTTTATTTTTTTTAATTAAATGTGTGGAGGTATTTTTTAAAATTAAATATCATCTTTACTCTATCACAGAATTAGCAAACACAGTTTGGGTAAAATTTATTACCAACGACGCAGTAATCAAAACGCTTAAGGTGCAGTTATTCGTTATCGACAACAGAACTGTTGATGTCGTTTGTCCCTCTCGACCAAACATAGTGTCAGCCGTAGTGTTTGGCTTCACGGAGTCGTATTCGTTGTGTTCAATACACGCCTACGGAGGTAGGCGAATATAGGTGCACGCCTATGGGGGTAGGCTGTAATCTATAAAAACCAAAAGATGTAGGATGTAATAGGTACACGCTGATAGAGGTTTGGCTAAAAAGTTTTCATCCCTTACGAGTTAAGCGAAAATATTTAAATGTCTGTGGTAGTATGCTGATATATGGACACTGCTTTTTATGTATGCTAATAGAGATTCGCTCTATTTAAGATTGCTAAGCAGTCTTTTTATGGCTCTTCACTAACACATCTGCAGACCATTAATTTAAGCTTACATAGGTTTGTGTGGCTATGTACTAAATTTATGTGTACCCTAATAAAGGTACCTCCTAGCCAACACTCGTGAACCCTCAACACCATCGATTGCTTCTACACACACTCATGCGCGTACAAGATTGTAGGCATTAATCACTTATTATGTATTTTAAAAATCCTTTATATTAACTAGTGGCGTGTGCTGGATGGCTTGCCTGTTTGAGTGCTGAAAACATTTGTATCTATTTTAACCGACTTCCTGGTAAGCAAGTGAGCTGAAAATTTGCAGGAAGACTTCAGCGTATAATAAAGTTAATATATCCAAATTTCAGTTGGATTGGCTAAGCTGTATTGAAATTAATGAATATATAGTTTATCTCTATTTATATATGTAGCATGTTAATTTTTGTGCTAGAGTGTCGTGGTGCACATTAAATCCTACATTTTGAAGAAAATGAGCAGTCCCGAGCCTGCGCTCTTCATGGGGCTTCCCGGAAAACCCCCTCAGCCCTCTGGCCCCCCTAAGGGACGTAAAGACTGAGAAGCCCCCCCCCCCGGAGCGGTTGCTGCTACAAGCGGCCGCCTGTGCGTTCAGGACACTAGGTCGAAAACGCCTCCCACTAAAGTTTGCCTCCCGAGGGAGGTGTGGAATTTCCTACTGTGACTCGCTATCAACATAGTATCACTTTGGCGCCACCACGGCAAAGCTTACGAGTCTCTATAGTTTAGATCGCCGCAAAGCGTGGGATCATCACTGACCTACCCAGTGTTTAACCCCCACCGGAAGGTTTCCTCAGAGCTGGCGACCAAAAGCGTTTCCTAGCGGTACCTTTTGATATTCCGTACTGGCGCTCCTGGCCCTAAACCGGCACCGCTCAACAGCGTTGCTAGTTAATTAAGGGGGACGAAACGGTCGCTTTGGATTAACCCGACCCTCAACGGGTGCTTTGGTTTTCATCATCGGAATTGCATCTAAATGCTTTGCCTAAGATCCGTACAGCGACTGTAATCATATATGACTAGCACCTAGCACCTAACAACGATCTTCGGCTGTCCAAGCCAGGGGTTTGTCGGTTTCAGGTCGTGGTCTGCTCCACAACCCTACTCGTCAATCGAACCACGTAGAGGTGCACATTAAATTGAAAGTTCTTTTATAAAATCTACTGTTGCACTGTGCGGTGCGTATTATATTAACGATACTTTTGTAAAATATATAATCGATCTATAAATGTAAATGCTATCAATTGCTAATCTGCCTTGTGATGAGCACTATTTTAGATACGCTTTTATAACCCTTTTTCCCCATTATCAAATCGAGCTGAAATTTAGCAGGCAGACTGTAGAATTTTGAAAACTATAAATCCTTTATATACTTGAGACATAAATAATATTTTGGATTTTTTGATTGACGTAAGACTCATATTATAAACATTCTTTTAGTTATGTCTCGAGTATAAAGAATTAATATTCAAAAACTTTGTTTTGGGCTTTAAAAAAAAATGTTTTTGGTTACAATCGGCGATGTATGTTTTTTTCCTTGCCATTCTTGCCTGAGTTCTTAGACATTTGTTAAGTATTTTTATGTATCGCAAAAATTATTTTAAACAAAAAATATGGTTTCTAGAAGCTTAATTAATAGGCAAAAGCAGTTCATTGAAATCAAGTTTCAGCAAATTATCATTTTACAAATTATACATCCCAATGTCTTTAGTGGTAATTTCTTGCACTAAATCGTAGTCAAGTATATTTGTGATTACAAACCCAGGTGTCAACTACGCCATGCACGGAAACGTTCACTTCAGCCTTCAAAACAGCAGCTACAGCCCTACACCAGCTGTGGACGGACTTATCGGTGTCTTAGGGCCCATTGCCTCACATCCTCCGGTGAATGATTTGCAGACGTGGTCTCTGGTCTTTCATTCACACATCTTTATCTTGGATATTGTGATCTACATTCCATCCAGTAAGCCATATATAATTGTGATTTTGTGTATATATTTGTATTTCTATTGTCATGTCTAACAGTATTTCGGCATTTGCTAATTTAATAAACATATTAACGTTATTGGAAATGTCTATGTTTTCATAGAAGTTACATATTAAACTGCTGTACGAGAGCTAAAATTTGGCATTTGGTTTAAAAGAACACCCGAATTTCGCCCATCTTATACCGTAAATCGTCACATAACTTGTAATTGTTAAGATGAATATTTACTTAAATCAGTTTTTTTTTAAATAGTGGGTGGCTATGGAAATTAATATTAATAAACATTTTTATATTCTCTGAAAACAACTGTGATCGTAATTGTTTTTCTACTTGTATATCAGTGTAATGATTCTTTTTTAGAAATGATTTTATGCTTTTTTTTCCATCTTTTCAACTTATTTTTTAGCTTTTAATTCTAAATATAAAATTTTGCCTCTCTATCATTATTATTTTTAATTTTATTTCTAAATTGCTATTATTAACAAACACGTTAAACACCAAAACTTCACTTATATCCTGGTGAAATATTTTTTCTCTTGACATTACGTCTGTGTTTAAATAAGTAATAGCTTAACACTTAAGTTAACATATCTTGTACCACACATTCCATGACTCGACTTTGACGTAATCTTCCAAATATCACCTTCTTTCGACTTTATTTAAAAAAACATAATTAGACATTTCTAGCCATTGTTTGAGATCCTTGTTTGAAGGTGTTAAACGTCTTGCCTCAGTCTTATTACATTACACGATTACAGTGCACATCCTTGAAATTTTAATGCCTTTATATTTCAAGCGGAGAGCGAACACATCAGGAATGTAAACATAACAATTTCTTTGGTAACACCCGAGGATATAGTGATAACACACACCGAGGACACGGGCCAACAAGTCAAAGTAGGAGACGTCCGTTTAAGTGTAAAATTCAAAACTCTTTATAGCGCCAAGATGATGACTATTACTCTTAACTCTACGGGGAACCTGAACAAGACTTTGGAATTTTCAGAGATTGAAGTTTATGGTGGTAAAGACTAAAGCTTTTTCTTCTGATAAAAGACTCATTTAACATTCATATACAACTATTTAAAGATTTCTAAATTAGAAGTGTAAAAAGTATTGTTCAATTTCTTTTTAGACTATTTTTTCTATTTTTTTCTTCAGTCTTTGAAAAAAAAAGGTTCAATGTAATGTTTTTTCATTGTTATATCGCTATTAATAGTAAAATCATACTGCCTAAAACTATGATACGGGGTAGCTAAAATCATTATAAGATATAATGTGTCATCCAGAATTTTTGGATAACAAACATGAATAATTATAAAAATATGCAAGATGAGGAATCTATTCATATAATTTCTTTCTTGTCTATCAGAATACTTTCGATCAGAAGCGAAATTGTCGATTTGGAGACGATTGGGTAAAGTCGTGCATTTTCTACAATTATAAAAATTTTTAACAAATATCTTTTTTTTTATTATTGAAGAAGATTAACTTTTTATTCTCTACACCAGCGTGTTCCCCACCTTATTACGGAACCTACTGCAATATGACGTGTTCTGTCACCTGCAAAATTTACCTCTGTCACTTCAACCACGAATGTATTCAGTTTTCTCTGCAGGAAGGACGGTTAAAATCAGGAATAGTGGGTTAGTAAACAATTTCATTATTAAAACGAAGATATATGGTTAATGTTTACCCCTCCCCGTTCCCTTAAAACCAAGAGAGTTTGATTTTGTTTTACTCACCCCATAATAAATAGTGACAAAAGTATTGAGTATTCTGAACCTGTGTCTGGCTCAAGTAATTGTTTACTTACAATTCAACTTACAATTTGTAGATAAAATCGAGAAAGCGATAAAGAAAGCTACATATATCTGTTTTTTTTATATGGGGACAGATATTTAAATTGCAGTTCAGAGAAGAGAACTTGAACAACAGCATAAATTGATCCGCTATAAAAATTAAAATAACTGGCCACGATTTCACTACGTACTTTTCATTTAAATGCATAAAGTTACAGACCTTGTTGTTTTTTTCCTAACTGCCGACAATCAGAAGACAAGAGGATGTTCAACCCTTGACCTAGTACGGTGTGAGAAAGGGCTGTAGCCACTATATTCCATGTTACTGAAAAGCCCCATATTCTTTTTTAATTGCAGAGTTTCTAAGGTTCTTACTAGTCATTGTAGACAAAACTTGAACGAAGTTTGAACTACTTAACACTATTAGCTAGAGATGTCATTAAGCTTGCATTTATGAACAAAATCATGGGAACTTATAATTAGAAATTCTTAAAATTAGATTGACATCAAGGAAATGACCATTGGTTTATTCGAGAACAATTACACAACGCAAAATATTTAGATTAGCTTAACCAACTAGTCGAATGAAAAGTAATTTAAAAAAGATTCACTTTTATTTGCTGTAGCTAACGATGACATGACGTTCACATCAGAAACAATTGGCGCCTCAGACGAACAGGAAGTTACAAGTAAGTCGTCGTTTTTCTTTTCTTTTTTTTCTTTGGTGGATGTAACTGTTATTGTAGCAGTGTGTTTAATAATTAGCCATTAATGTCAAATAAAACTTCAGAACCTTTTTAAATTGTACCAATAATTTGGAAGTGGGACAGATCTTGGAATAAGGAACACGACAGCCAAATCCCGGAAAGCAACAAGACAAATGACCTTGATACTATTGACAGAAAAAAAAGCTAGTTTGTATATAGAAAGATTAACTGATACAAATACATAGGATATAGAAAAGTTGAATGATTCGGTCACCAAGGTTAATGGAAGAGAAAAAAGATTGTCCTATAAACATAAATATATCGATTTCTTGTCTAAATCATGGCTGTAGTTAGGCATAGGCAAACTAGAAACCCGCCTAGAGCCTCCAACTAGTCATATTATAATTGTGGGCCTCCCTTTACATATTTATTTTCTATTAACATTTAAGGACACCAAATTCACTTCATTTAGGGCCTCAAATTCCCTTAGGCCCACCCTCTCTAAATGTAGATAATTTATCCCCACTCTTGGAAAAATGTTCTACTATTTATTCGAAATATGGAAATTGATAGGGCTTTATTGAAACAAAAGGTTTGGTACTAATAAGAACTCGTCAAGTTCAAAGACGTGTATGATATTATCGTTGGAGAAAACAATATGGTGATGGGAAAATTTGATATCCAAAGCATTTCGAATAGTTTACTTTTATAATAATGTATTAGAATTATAAATCATAGAATAATACAAATTTCAAACATGATTTGATTCAGGCAATGTAACCAACACGGAATCAACATACACCAACACATTAGAAACACTTGGCTCCTCAAACGAAAACGAAATCACACGTAAGTTGATTTTTCCCGTTAATGTAGCTGTTGTGTTTTATAATCTACCATTAACTTCGACGATTTCAGCAGATACTTCTGCACTTTAAAAAAAGCCTTGGAAGTTGGAGAGATCTATGTAAAAGGAATAATTAAAACTAAAAATTCAATCAGCACAATACAAGCAACATTTATACTCTAAATAATTTAGCATTAAAAGATACTCATAGTTAGAATAAATAAAAATAACTTATACAGATAGAAATGATATTGACAGGGAGATTGGTGCAGAATATAGATAGGGTAATAAAATAATCACCCAAACTTTAGTATTTCTTAAGAATTGAGGCACTAATCCCATATAATAAAAGGCAAGTTTCTGTCCGGTCATCAATAGTTATTGGTTCCTCAAACTCCTACAGCCATTGAGAAAATTAAACCTCATTTATATATTGAACAAGTTTACGCGTACGTTCAAAGCAAGTTATTAAAAAATTGTGTGCAGTTTTTTCCCCCAGACTTTATTTTGAACGGTACGCGTGGGGTGGGATCTATAGTCAAAAACTTTTATTTTTACTAGTTATTTATTACAACTATAATGAATAGTATTTTTGACGTGATGCACATTTATGTCTGGTTGAGACGGCTGTTAGAGGGGAGTTACAACATCCCACTCTAAACGACGATTGCACGGCTTTGGTCGGGCTGTGTTGCTCGTAAAATAATAATCTCTTATCACTACACATCTTTGCTTTACAAATGTCTATTTAAATGTTCATGACAACCAATAAGAAAACAATAAATCATAGATTTCTGCTAATGGTTAATAAAAAGCCATAAATTATTTATTTATGGCATAAATGTGGATGTACACCCCTTCCCACCATGGTAATCCCATAAATAGTTAATAATTTTAGCTTGAAAGATCGAAATGAGCAGGGCTTTACTTGAAAGATCGAAAAGAGCAGGGCTTTAAGAAGACGATATACCAATGAAATAAAGGATGTCATCAAGATAACAACATGTTAATGATTAATGTCAGATAAATCAGTGATAGTGGTGGGGCAATTTCTGAGTAATTTACCCAGCAATGCCTATATTAAAATGTGAATATTTAACATAAAACAAAGATTCAAAATGATCTTTTTCAGCTGAGATGAACACGATGTCATTAATTTACACTGACACGATGTTCACTTCAACAACACGTGGCGTCTCTGACGAACAAGAACTTGAGAGTACGTCTAGTTGTCTTGTCAATGCTGTAGTTAGTTGTTACATTTGTTACTGTTGTTCCTGTTAATAGTTGTTACATTTGTTAAAATAATTATTTTTCCATTTTTCTTTTAGGTTATCTTTTCTTTCTTTTTCATTAAAAAAAAAGAATTTTAATTTTTCTTTTAACGCTTGACCTTGGCGTAATATGTTATGTTGTATTTCTTCCACCAAAGCGTCCAAAATTGTGGTCATTGCAGCCAAGCAAATAAAAAAATAGTGCTCATCATATCATTATGTGTCGCGCTGGAGATAATGGAGAAGGGGCTTAGTGTGGCTGGTGGCTACTATGACCGTACAATAGTAATGCACAGCATGTAAGGACGTTACTTTGTAATAGTTCCAAAAATTTCCGAAAGTACTCAAACGCGTTTTGAAAATAAGTCTAATATTTAGTAGAGGGTACAAACTGAATAACCAATTTTGTTAACAATTGTGATATCAACTAGAAAATAAAATATCTAAATATTGCTTCATATACTGCACACACTAAGCATATCAAATAAAATAACATGAACACAACATCAAAACTTTTAATATTCAGATTTTGTTCACATGAAAAAAAAACACGTTAACACTGACCTTATTTAATGTCCTTGCTTGTTGGCACATTAAAATTTAGTTTTCGGGACATGTTTGTAAGAGTTTGCTATTGCATGACCAGCCATATGTTCTCTGATTAGAATATGTTAAGTACATATTTTGTAGGTAAAACTGTAATTGTCTATTTCAGTTTGTCCAGTGGGCCGTAGTGGCAGAGAGTGTGAACTTTTCTGTCATTGCACGTCTAGGTTATGTGATAACCGAGCGATGTGTGTTGGTGATTCCGTGTGTGCTCAAGGTTGGTTTGCTTTACATTGTCAATATGGTGAGTCAGTCCTTCATTCGCTTAGCTTGTAGTGTCCTGGCATATGAGGCTAAGGGAGAATGGTGAAGTGTGAAATATATTACTGTTTTAACGAGAATCACTTCAACACAAAAGCGTTGGTCCCTACAAATTTTCTCAATATTCAAATCTAAATTTCGCCAGAAATTAAAACAAACAAAAAAAAAAAGACGCCAGCTAGCAATCATGACAAATGGTTGCCAAGCGAGGATGTTGCAGGGTGGGGACAGGTATAAAAAACGCAGTGCGCATGATTCGAAACCTACAAAGCATTGTCTGTGCCTTGCCCGGAAGTTTATTCGCGTTGTTCTCATTTTATCGCCTTGCTGTTTGTGTCTTTCCCCCTTTTGTTATACTATCTATACGCAGGTCTGCAACGTGTGCTACCCCGTGGGTTGTATCTAGTTTATAATAATCTGATCCCTTATGAAAGGCAGTGCTTAAACAACCGCCTGGCTTACATTGTTTCACATACAATAGTTATATATTCATAAATTTCATTCACTTTCAAACGTCAATATAAGAAGACAATTTTTTTAAAATAATTAATGACACGATGGACACAAAAGCTCCGTTACTCAATTGGGGCTAACCGAAATGGTAGTCAGAATAGCAGGACATCACCAGAAAATTTTTATATATGGCAAGGTACATAACACAGTGTTTGCCCAAGATACTCTTTCCTAACACTTAGTTTTCCAACAACAAACTTTAACCAATGCATAGGGGAAAGGTTTATTTTAACACTACAGAAATTATACAGAAAACTGTGGCTGTTAGAAAATAACTTTCCTTATAGTTCCCAGAAAGTGCTCCCCTCATACAACTGTTGGTATGAACATTCACTTTGTAAACCTCTAAAATAATATAAACTTCTTTTTACGCTTAACATTATTAAAGCTATAATTACATATAATTAGATCCTTTATATTAACTCCTGTATCTGCTTGCTTGTGTGCAGAATTTTTTAAAATCGATTTTAAACCATTTTTCCGTATGCTGGGGAGCTGAAATTGTGCAGCCAGACTGGTGCTGATGATAAAAATGATCATTCAAAATTTAAGATTGATGGAATGAACTGTAATTAAATTAATGAATTTTTAGATAATCTCTATTTATCTATATGTAGCAAGTTTATTATTATTTTTTTGCTAGTGTCATGATGCGTATTATATTTTACAACCCTTTTCAAAATACCTTGCTGTGCGATGCGTATTATATTCACAATACTCTAAAAAAATAAACTCCTCATCTGTATTTGTAAATGCTATTAATTACTAATCTGTCTGGCACTGCACATTGTTAAACATGTTTTTATAATTCTTTTACCGTGATCAAATCGAGCTGCAATTTCGCAGTTGTAGTTGTTTTGTTATAAATTCTCAATATATGTGACATAACGTAAATAATATTTTAGGATAGACGTGCTATGTGAGTTATAATGAGCTTATTTTAGCTATATCTCGAATATTAAGAATTTATAGACAAAAACTTACGTTTTTTTTAAAATTACGTATATTTTTAAAGCATTCTTAAATATTACTTTATTATATTGTGGACGATAGCGAAGTCAAAGTTTCTTCAAAGAGCCTACCTCAGCGAACAAACAATAAACCCATAAAACGAATATAAAGAGATGAAGAAAACTTAGCTGTGGTGAAATCAAAAGAGTAAAAAGTATGATGAGAATAGTGTGAGCTTATATAACATATAGAACAGGACTTTATAAAGCTTTTAAATAAAATACAAAATACACACACAGACAATAAATATGAGCTTTATTAATAAACTAACACTTCAGTAGAATTTTCGGCTTATGCCTTCATTAGTACAATGACAGAAATACTTACTTACATAAGTCTTAAAACATTAAATTGAGCTTATTATTTGTGTATTGTTTGTTCGTTGAGGGATGTTCTTGGCCTAAACGTTCGCTTTTTTTGTTACGTCCTGTCAGACTAACTCATACCCAGTTTACCTGTTTTCCATTTACGAATATAACGTTAATATTTACACAGGGATGGTGCATTTTTCTTTATATATTAACGAATACTTCGTTTTAAATTTGAAGTTGACATGGTGTTGAACGATCCCCTACATAACTCAAATCTGGTCGCCATGAATGCCTCTGAGTGCACCGACTCTAGTGAAACAATGATCATGGCACAGTTGAAAGACCCGGTGCTATTCACGTGGGCAAGAATCACGTTTGAACCTGACGGTGAGTGAGATAGCAAAAAATAAGTCAATGCCAAGTTGAAGTTCTACTATAACACACAGAAACTGGGTTAGGTTCAACGCTTTCAACTAAAGCCCTTAACCTTTGTCATGGATATTACTGCAAGGCTCTTTTTCTTAAATTATGAAAAGTGATAAATTTATATTATCTTATGTATCTCTAGTCCAGATTGATTATCTATCTATATAATTCTCATCATGGTCCAACAATGCCGGACACCAAATAGCAGGTTGTCTGATCCCACCGACAAATCAGATTGCAAAAAAAGAGATTAAACAACGTGGGGGGGGGGGGATTATTCAACAATTCTTTCAATTAAAGTCAATTACTATGTTCTTTCACAACAATTTAACATGTATTTCGTAGTGTAGTGTTTATAACCTTCACCTAACACGTGGAGGTCGCAGGTTCAATCCCCTGCTAAGACATTTTTTTTTTAATTATACAAAATGTTAGTTTTTGTGCCCGTTCATTTCCCACTATCTTTCCGATCACCATAACAAGCGCAAGACGAGTGAAAATAAGCTTGATGAGTGACCTTTGTCAGGTTATGCCACTTAGTTTATGGTTGGCAAGCTAGGCTGGTGCGGGGTGGCAATTGGCTAACCACAGTGCACATGTTTCCAGATCAACAATGCGTCGCAGTTATCCTCGCATCCGAGGTTAATTCGCGTTGTTCTGATTTCATCGTGATGTAGTTCGTGTCTGCTCATCACCCCCCCCCCACTTTCTTTGCATTATATATGTGCAAGTCTGCGGCGTATGCTACGCTGAGGTATCTAGTATTTCTTAATTAATAAACTCATGGTTTTCTAGCATTGTCCTACATATTTCAAATAAGGCAGTTAAAAATTACCTGAGCAGAATTTAAACGGTTTTCTTCTTAACTGTACAATATAATCTAGTTCCAAAAATGATGTTAACGTACATCATAGAACAAGATGTCTATAATCCATCCATCCATCCACCAGGTGCAGTGCCTATAAGCGCAGGTGGTCATGCTTCACGGCTCATTGTCTTTGGTATTGCCCATCAGCTTCGCTGGGGATAATGACCCATGCCATCTTCTCAGCCCGTCCAGCATCTTTTCTCTCCTGATGCCTCGATCCCTTTTGCCCTCTATCTTTCCTGTTGTTATTGTGGGTTCTAGTTTGCCTCGCCTCATGATGTGTCCAAAAGTGTAGATTGTCTCTTTATAAAGTTAGTCATAAGTTTTCATTTCTGGCCTGCTTCTTCCAGAACTCCTTAGTTAAATCTCTAAATAACCACATTTCACAGGCTACCAAAAGTTTATGTAGTTCATTTGTGACTGCACAGGCCTCACACCAATAAAATAAGAATGGTAATACCGAAGCACTCTTTTCATCACTTCCATTGATATGGATTTGTCGGTCAGGAGATTAAGCTACCAATACATCCAGATAGGGGTGAAACACGGATGCGTGTTGTTACCAGACATATTATCCCTCTACAGCGAGAACATAATTTTTAAAAAAAAACATATAGAAGACCTCAATCTGTGGGAGGGTACAATCTAAACAATTTGAGATCAGAAGTTGATACAGTCCTAATTGCAAAAGGGGAGGAAGAACAACAAAGATTGTTGGACAAAATAGTTAAGGAAAGTGCAAACAAAGGACTCAATTTGAAAAAGAGACAGAACTCATAGCAATATCCAAAAGGAAAACCAACCCAGAATGAGATTAGTAGTAGATGGAGAAACATTAAAACAAATTACAAAATTCAAATATCTGGGAGCAATGTTGACCTCAGAAGGAAGATTCACAATGGAGATAAAAAGCAGAATAGCACAAGCGAAATTAGTATTCAATAAAATGTCCATATTATAACTTATTAAATACACACGATATTTGACATACAAGGCATGAATATGATGTTTAATGCATTATCATGCATACCTTCCACATTCTCAAAGTGCTCATTTTATTATCATAAATATAAGGCACCAATAACATTCTGCAATAATTAACATAACAGTTTATTTAATTATGCTATACAAATATACTCAAGTTACTCTATATATTTTAATGTTTAATTGTTTCACAGCCGAGGTGCTTAACTTCTCGCTGAATTACTGGAAGTACGAAGAACGGGCGACGAACAAATACCATCAGTGCGAACATCTCAGGGTCCTGGAGCCTACACCAAATACTTTCGACATTATCTGTAAGGAGGAGTTTGTGACCAGGCGGCTAATGGTGACATGGGAGGGCAGCACGGTGGTGTGTTCATTCCAAGTCAGTGGTGGTGAGTTAGAGCGTTATACTTATGTTTATCATACGAGGGGATTGTCAATGGTTTTTTTCATTTTCTTTTAGCCGTATTTCTGGAGTTTCTAGTGTCATTTTCAATTCTATTTAATTTTGTCCGAAGAGCAAAGTATCGTTGAAGAAGTATTAATTTCCGAGAAGGATAAAACTATTTGGATTTTTTATCTGAGAAAATTGAAATGCTACAGTGACATTTTTTTTCGATCTTATATATCTTGGAAAACGTCCTATTTTACTTAATGATGTCATGTGTGTCATGATAAAAATTTAACTGAGATGAGTTCCATGTTTCAGGCCGTAATGTTGCCACGGGAAGCAATGTTGTATTGTTGAGTGACTTTAGTAACACGGACTTTCTAGTGGATGGCATCATAAAAACTCAATGCGTCAAATTAGACTCTCGTATTTCTAACAAGTTCACGATGGAATACGAAATTAACTACAACATTTATCAGATAATCTTTTACACTGGTGAGTAAGGCTTCAATGTCATGAAAATAAAAAATGTTCCATCAAGACAAACAGCATCAGTTTTTCTCCATACAAAATGCGTTTAATTTATGAAATCAGTTCCATATTTACCATGGTTTAAAGGAAATAGTTTTAAAAAAATATTTAAAAATAAAATAAATTTTAATTTTTTTTAAATTCATTTCTGACTTAATATTTATCGAAAAAGACAAATCCTCATCACAGATTCAACGCTGGGCACTGGAGCTAAATTTACCTTGTCTGGTATATTTGACGAGTCTGTCACAATGTTCGAGTACTCGAGTAGACATAAAGGGAACCGTCACATCGTGTATACGGCCTATCAGAGGAACGCTAAGGCTCGAGCGATAACGTTTCTCGTTGTCCAGGGTACACTTAATTTATGCGAGGTCGAAGTTTACGGTGGTAAGTCCCCGCATATAACAATTTTAGCTTTTTTTAAAAAGTTGTATTTGTTTTAAATTAAATGTCGTATAGGATTTATTATTTTGAATGATGCGTAGAAAACTTTGGGTTTGGGGGAAGCCGTCGAGCATTGTCGACGTTTGCGAGCCTTCTAAATTCATATGTATAGGCCAGCACAGAGAGCCCTTAGTGATAACTCCGGCATCTGCCAGTTATGAAGATTTCTATTGATGCTTGTTTCGCTAGAATTGTATTATTATAAGTGAAATAAATTATATGAATTCCAGATGCAAAATTTGTTTCATTATATCTTCTATTTTTGCAAACTTTGATGAAAAATTGAATGTTACGTCAGTTCATTTATATTATTAAAACAATTTTGAATCACATTCTCCTACAAATGTCCATTTTTTATATTATTTTAAAATATCTTTTTTTCTCAGTTACGTAATATACATTAAATATATTTATTCTAAAACGTTGTCATTTTCATCCAATATTTGTATTTTTCCATGCTGAAATAAGACATTCATAATGTTTCAAAAATCTTGATATTATTTTCTTCTTTTCCCCTCAACAACAAGTTACTCTTACGAAAAAGGCAAACATTATTTTAAAGTACATATTAGTCTCATCATGTTATTTTTGTCCATTGTTCTAATCCATGCTGCGCATACTTCTACTAAATGTAAAATGGTCCTCTGATCAAAGATTTTGTAAAGCAGTATTCTAGAAGGACGGGGTGTGAGATGCGCGTGGGTCAAATAAAATTAGCTACGCCGCTGGTAACAGGTTAAGTCACAAAAAATGAGACGAATTAGAATGGTAGATCCTTACTTTCATTTAGCCATAATTCACATAAAATATTTAAAGAAAATGACAGTTTTTGGTTACTTTAAATGTATAAGTTGTACAGTCAGACATATCTGTCTCTCCTCTTAATTAACACTAAAAAGCAAAAGCGAATTCCCCTTCCCCCTCCGACTTCATCAGTGAAATAGTCAATCTTGTTTAGTATCAGATAATCTTTTTTCCTGACTTTTGTAATCATTGTTAAAATTTTAATACTTGGGAATGTATTGTATTTCTGGGGCTGTGATTAAGTTGTATATACGAAATTATCACAAGATTCGTATTTTATTTTTGTTAAATCTGTGATTGCTATATATTATAGATTAAACAAGCATTACTTCTTATATGTTACAGACGCTCCTTCTGTACAGAAGATTATTGCATCCTACGTATTTCTATGGTTTGTGTTTAGTCCTGTATTCTTACTAGAGTTTTAAAAGATGATAAAGTGGAGGCTTTCCTGGTTTCTTCAGGCAACCCATTCCACGCCCGAATACCGGACGGAAAGAAAGAAAACTTGTATGTGTTTGTTCTTGCATATGGAATAAGAAAGGTGTTTTTATCTTTATGTCTATTTGAGGGTTGTATTAGGTTATCTTTGTGTTGTATTTCTAAATTAGAATTAATTGCCTTATGTATAATTACTAATTTACTCTTGGTTCTTCTATCCTCTAGTGTTTCAAGGTTTAATGATTTAACTAATGGTGTTACTCTTGTCAGTTTTGAATATTCTCCAGTAATGAATCTGGCAGCTCTTTTTTGTATTTGTTCTAACTTATCAATATTTTCTTTGGTGGATGGGTCCCATACTGAAGATGCATATTCTAGTATAGGTCTCACCAGGGTGAGATAGCATTTTAGTTTTATATCTTTGTTACATTTGTAAAAGTTTCTTTTTATAAAGCCTAAGGTTTTGTTTGATTTTTTAATAACTTCATTGACATGGGGATTCCAAGATAGTTTCTCATTTATTATGACTCCTAAGTATTTCGCATCTTTAGTTTGGGTTAGTTCTTTTCCATGAATGAAATATTTTGAATTTATTTGTTTCTTTTTCTTTGTTACTCTTAGCAGTTGACATTTTTCTGGGTGGAAGGACATACTCCAGTTAGTTTCCCATTTTATTAATTCATCTAAGTCTTTTTGTAAAATTTTGCTATCTTGTTCTGACTTGATTGTTCTATAGATTATACAATCATCAGCAAATAACCTAACTTTAGTTCCTGTTGAGATATTGTTGGGTAAGTCATTTATATAAATTAAAAATAGTAAGGGACCTAGGACAGTTCCTTGTGGAACTCCTGAGTTAACCTTTATTGGTGTAGATTTAGAACCATTAATTATTACAGTTTGCTCCCTACCCAATAGGAAATCTTGGATCCAGTGATGTAAGGGACCTGAGATTCCAAAGTATTTAAGTTTTTTGAGTAAACTAAGGTGGTGAACTTTGTCGAATGCTTTTGAGAAGTCTAGTAATATTGTATCTATTTGATCATTATTATCTAAGCCTTTTGATAGATCATCTATTAGGCCTATCAATTGTGTTTCACATGATCTGTTCTTTCTAAAGCCATGTTGGTGTGGGCATAGGGCATTATATTTGTCAAGGTGGTTAACTATTCTGCTATATATTATGTGTTCCAGTAATTTACATGTGATACTAGTAAGTGATACAGGTCTGTAATTACCAGGGTCTGACTTATCACCTTTCTTAAAGAGCGGCGTTACATAGGCTAATTTCCAATCCTCGGGCACTTTACCCTGGTTTAGAGAGGCTTGAAAAAGAACTACAAGGATTGGGGACAGTTCATTGCTTAATTCTTTTAATAACCTGGCAGGTAATTCATCTGGGCCAGTAGCTTTGTTTATTTTTAAGTTTTTTAGGAGTGAATGTATACCTATCTCATCTACAGTTATGTTACCTATTTCTTCCAATTTATTTAAATTTATTGAAATTTCCTTGTCGCCTGAGGCAGAAAATGATGATGCAAAATATTTGTTAAGGATATTAGCTTTATTTTCATTATCATTATAGGTTTTATTATTTGAGCCTTTTAGTGTGGCTATACCTGAAGGCTCCATTTTTTTAGATTTGATAAAGGACCATAAGTTGTTATTGTTATCTTTAGTTATCACATTGTTTATATAATTATTTTGGAGGTTACGGCTAAGTTTCTGTGTCAGGTGCTTAATTTTTAAGTATTTTTTGTGTATCCTTTCTAAATTGGTAGCCTTAAATTTCTTAAATAAATTCTCCTTTAGTTTGCAATACTTTTTTAATTTAAAATTGAACCAGCATTTATTAATTCTATTTGAAGTTATTTTTTAAGGTAACCCAAACCGAGTGCACGCATATCTTTTACTCAACAGACTGTGCACCACCATTCTTCAGCACTTACTGCGATACAATTTGTACTGAGCAATGCCTGAACGACAGGTGCAGGTACTATGGTTTATGCGACCAGTGCCAGACAGGTTACGAGGGACAGCACTGCAAAAAAGGTAAATTTATGAAAAAGAAAGTCACTTTCCCAGACATGGTGGCCCATGAAGGCAAGCGAAGTAGGTTTCTCGTGTTGTTTCTTAGCCACTGCCTAAGAGCGAAACATCGTGTGTCTAGTGCAATTCCAGGCCGTCTTTGCTTTCAACAGCCCATGTCTGATATACATTTGAGGCTTTGTGAATTAGGGGACATTTCAGGCACCGGGACTGCAACCCTTGACCCGTGATTTGAAAGCCGAGCGCACAACCACTCCAACCAGCACCCCCCCCCCTTTAAAGCTAAATGTCTTATAAAAATGGCATAGCTTTTTTTATTGCATAATTATCGTTGACTACAAATCCAAGAGAGCATTGCTGTTTACTACACCTAATCAAAAAATAAAAGGAGGAATGAATAATTGAAAGATTGTTTTTACCACGTGCCAACAATTCCACCAAAGTCCACTTATTCTCAGCAGGGTTTCACTTTTCCAATGAAATCCTAAAACTAGGGTTTGGGTTACCTTATATGTAGAAGGAAGTAATATTTTAGTCGTATGATGGCTGATGAGGCTCTGCGTGTCAATTGTGGCATGTGGGCAATATAATTGCCATTACTGTCATAGAGGACAAACGTAGATACTTTTGTTTATAAATATATATAGATAATTTTTACATTAACTGCCAATAAAATGTGCCAAAACAAATAAAAAATATTATAATATAATTTCTTCTGCTTCGTCCTCGCTCCCGCCCCCAGGAACTGAAGTGACAACGATGGCACCTTTTGTTTTCAAGGTGAAAGACAAGCTGAGGGTACAGGACAATTACGGTGTGTTTTGGTATTTTATCCCAATGATTTTCCTCCTGATGATGGTTGCGGGGATTGCGACCATGTGTGTCAAGGGATTAAGGGAAACCGGTATGGAGTCCACCCCTGATGTATGTGTTTGAGTTGTTTAGTGATATTCCATACACATTCTTTTTTTTTTTTTAAAATTGAGATTACATTACAGTAAAATTGTTGACTTTGTGTAAGAATCAAAAGGGAATTGTCTTTTCCCTGGGCTAATGACGTACTTAGATGTGTGTTCTTATTTGAGATATGATAAGTATTTTTAAAGTTTTAAAATCAAAGTCTGTGCTACAGACATGCTACTCACAAAACTTTGTTATGAGTGGACAGCTTACAGCAGGGCCGGCCCAAGCTATTGAGAGGCACTATGCGGCTTAGTGTGTGAAACTAGTTCAGTTTGGATAATGAATTAATAAGGATAATAAGGGAATATCAAGATCAAAGCTCGGAGCCCACTGCGGCCGCGTAGGTTGTAGTGGCGTAACACCGGCCCAGGCTCA
The DNA here is from genome assembly GCA_002072015.1 of Radix auricularia. NCBI lineage: Eukaryota > Metazoa > Mollusca > Gastropoda > Lymnaeidae > Radix > Radix auricularia. The sequence continues at coordinate 703,212 of MUZC01000888.1, forward strand.
CAGTACTGGTGCCATCTTCAGAAGCTACCCCAAGTTCAATTGACCCTTGACCTATGTTGAGATATGTAGACATATTTAGGAGAGTCGGTAACCTACTTTTTCCCGTCAATAAATTTCATTAACGTCATTATCTTTATATATTTCTTTTCAACGAGCATGTGCAATAGAGCATGACGAATGATCCCCGCTGGGGTCGAAAGATCACAGTGGACATGGGGAGTGTGGTTGGTGGCAACAATGCTTCTTGTGTTCGCTTGCATTTTTCCTTCTGAGAATAACATAATATTCGTAGTGTAGTGGTTAGCACGTCCGCCTTGCATGTGGAAAGTCTTGGGTTCAAGCCCCAGATGGTACAATGTAAATTAAAAAATCACAAGCTGTTTTCTGTCCGTTGTTTTCCCTGATTTTTTTAAGAACATGACTAACCCTAGGGTCGGAAAATCAAAGTTTATGGTTGCCCAGGGATGGTAGTAAAAAGTGGGGTGGCAGATAACAACAACCTCTGTGCACATGTCTACACATTTACTCGCTTTTTTTTATTACTTCGTGCTTCTGTTTGTGTCCGTTCTCTCAGCCCAACCCCCATTCTTTGCACAATGAGCCAGTCTGCAGCGTATCTTGTCTATCCTATTTTTAATATTTAACATTATTTTTAAGTCTTCCGATTGTTAAAGAAATAGATTTTGATATTACCGATTATACTAAGTCTTATAAAGCAATGGATTTGTAAAAGTTTTGATGCACTATTTTTCGTTGTTTCTTTTTCTTTTTTATAAGTAATAATTTTAACGCCTCCATTTTTTTCCGGCTGCAAAATGGAAAGTTAAACTCTTTGAAATACTGATTTTCTCTTCTTTTTATCAATAAAATACTATAAATGGTTGATTTTTTGGATGTGTCATTTTTCCTTTTTAAAAACTTTTTAAATGCAAGTTTCAATTTAAGTGTCTGTTCTTCGGCAGAAAATGATGAAGACAGTTCTGACGTAAGCCAAAGTCAAACGCCTGCCTCCTCACAGTCCTCAATGTCCAACATGAACATGGATTCATGGGATGACTCAGTAGTGTCCGAGATGTCTTGGAATAAGGGAGAGCTGAGAGTAAACTTAGACAGTGACAGGAATAGTTACATTTACTCTCCCGATAGCGTCATGGGCACGGAAACGGATAGTCATAAAAATAAAGGTTGACTGATACAGAAGAGTGACAAACACAACAAGTTAGAATAAAGTTAGAGTTTATTACATGGACAACAAATTTAATGTTTGAGTGACTTATATGTATAGTTAGGATATATAATAAAGGAGCGATAATTAAAGTTATGATAAAAAAGAGTAAAAGATACGTATACGTAGCATATAGAAGAATTTACCATAACTTAAAGTTAGGATATAAAAGAATTTACCGATATTTAAAGTTAGGATATAGAAGAATTAGCCGATACGTAAAGTTAGGATATAGAAGATGTTCCCGTAACGTTAAGTTAGGATATAGAAGAATTGACTGATAGGTAAAGTTAGGATACAAAAGAAGTGATCAATCCGTAAAGTTAGGAAATAGAAGAATGTGCCGTTCCTTAAAGTTAGGATATAGAAGAAATTGCCGATATTTAAAGTTAGGATATTGAAAAATTGACTGACACATAAAGGTAGGATATAGAAGAATTGACCGATACTTTAAGTTAGGATTTAGAAGAATTGACCGATAGGTAAAGTAAGGATATAGAATAATTGACCGATACGTAAAGTTAGGATATACAGGAATTGACCGATAAGTAAATTTATGATTAGGTATCCCAAACTAAAATTTCAAATTAGAGATAGCTCAAATTTGATAGATGTATCAATTAAAGCTTTAAAAAACATGAAGAGCACTTTTTATTTCATCAAAATTGGTCAACAAATAAAGTTTTTATAGCATGCCAAAGTTTGGCGAAAAACGAAAAATTATGTACAGCCGCCGAAATGTTCAAGCGAAGACATGTTCAAACACACACAACTTGGACAATTTATGGAATATTCTCATTCTGTTATCATTTTATTGGTGTCAATAAAGAATACAAAGTACAATTACAAGGTGTTACAAAGTCAAATTCAAGAATTATACCTTGTTAAAATTAGAAAAAATCACCATGGCAAACGATGGTATTGAGCAAAATTGCAATTTGAAGGTTACATAACTGTGCAAAATGAATCCACACAAGGCCAATTTCTTATAAACTTGTTAACAATAGCCCATAGAGTACACCCAATTTTTTTCTTAGCCAAAATAATAATATTAGAGAATTTACAAGCATCCAAAGTTGTCATTGGGGCCAATTTTGCACTTTGGCGAAAAAAATGAAGAAATTGTGCGCGACCCGCGCATTTTTATCAATAAAATTTGTAAAAATTGGATTAAACTAATGAAAATTGCCATGTTTATGTAATTTTTAGCCAGGAACACAATTTTGCAGTCCTTTTTGTGATAGCATGAAGCATTTTAAAGATAATGTGAGTCATTTAAACACATGGTTCACAAATATGACCCCCACTTTTCTTTCCAGTCATAAAAATTCAATCAAAATTGAGAAAAAATACCTTTAATATACTACTTTGAATATAACATTATAATCTGTTGTTATTTTTGTCACAATATGAAGCATTAAACAGTTTATCAGACACATTACACTGTTATGTGGTATAATAAAAGTACAATTAAGTACAAAAATAAAAACCACACAATACATGTACATTATACTTGTTATGGTAGAAGGTTTTTTGGTCTATTTGATGCGAGCTTTCTTACTCGGCGCCCTTTCACCCCAACCATTGTCCGCGGATTTGCTTCCACAATCGATCCACAGGGTATGCAGATTTCGTAAACAACTTGCAGAACCACTCTTCCACCTGAAAGTGAATAGTGAAAAGAAAATAACTAATACTATAATACTAATATTAACAATCTGTGATCAAAGCAAAAAGAAGGGTGCTACAATGCAAAAGCATACACTGTATAGCCAAATTGTCAATTAACATCACAACAATAAGAAACAATATTAGCATATGGAGGCTGTAAGTGTAAGGGTTTGTTGATGAATGAGAATAGGACTAGGACACGCTGTTGATATATAACTTGCATAAGATTCATGACACAAACACGCAGCCCTAATTACTTGCAATGGCAGTAGTAGAAATGATGAGAAGAAAAGGCTGATAACGATACTGTATCACTATGGTATTACAACACATATTAGCTTGTACAGTTGTAGTCAAATATAGAGTTAGCAGTCAATGAGCCAAATTAATTACCTCTGAAATGTCCTTATTTCCCTCATGGTGCAGTTGAATCAGTACCCTGTTCGTTACTTCTTGATTAGGCAGAGTTAGTCAGCGCCCCTTGCCAGTCCAAAGCAAATAGTTCTGAAGACAATCCCTTTGTGCATCCTCTGAAACAGCAAAGTAAACAATTTTAACAATTTATTACAGTAAAAAATGTGGCATAAGCTCCTGCACGGTCAGAACCCAATTACAAATTGATGCTAAGACTAAGACTTAGCCTAAGTCCATTACTCTGATTTTGCCTGGGTACAGGTGATAAAACCACCTTTATCTTTTTCATCTTTTACCTTTAATTAAACGGGAGGGGGCATTAAAAGTATAAAACTTCTAACAGAATAAAGCCATTGAGTGAGTTAATTCAGCTAAACTTAAAACATTCCACAACAAAATACAAAATGGGCGAGTCTACTTAATTTCTTGATCAGCTTGAGAGTGGTATGTCCCTATGTATTACCTGTAACATAGGGACTTGTTTCTTGGCTATAACAACACACGCACTCAATAATTATATTTATTTTGATAATTTTAAAACTAAAAATAATAGTGAATGTCAACCTACAATTTTAATTAGTGAAAAACTAGAATACAACCCCTCTAGTGGAAGGCGAGTTCATTCGTCGGAAAAAAAAAAGTCGCTAGTTTGAACGTGTCGAGTAGGCTGTAGGGTCACGTGACCAGTAAATAAAAACGATATTCTGACCAATATGCGTATTTTTTAATGTTTTTACTTAGTTTTCCAACAAAATTTAGCCTTTTATCTTTATAGCCAAACTAAAATCACAGCACTAGCATGCCCTGATTTAATTAGAAGGCTCTTGCAAAAAGTCGCTGTATGTCAGGGTAATAACATGTCGGCCTATTAAAACTAGGCTTCCAGTGTTAGTTACCGCAGCTCACACAGCTCATAATTTCTAATAAAAACTAACTTAATTGTCAAAGAACCAACTTACCACACATCTCCTGAATATCCTTGTCCAATTTGAAAATGAAATTGTCCTCAAAATAACGAATTTAAGACAGAACAGAAAAGAAATGGTCGTATCAAAACAGGTCAGCGAATCGACGTCGTTACGGTTTAGTAGGTAGGAGGAGGTCTTGGGAAGTTCGTGTCACCCCCCCCTCCTCTACGTCGCTAGGTGGCGGTACACGGCTGTTCCACCAATCGTTATGATTTTTACACACGACACACTTGAAATGTTCTAGTTTCCAGTGATATCGTTTTCATTCCAATCACTCATTGCTAAGTATAGGAATTTTACGTTCTAAAATTCGGTTAAATAAATCTGAATTTCTGGGTCAACGGCTCAGTTTAGAAAAGAAAAATAGGTATCACGTGAAAGCTCATTGAAAGGATGTTCTAACACACTTGGTTTCATCACGATAGCACGCAAAGCCGCGGAGCGCGAGTAGTTTTTGTAAACCGACTCCTTTTCCTGCGCTTCAGCCAGCGTAAAATGGCAGCGGAGATCGCATTTTACGGGCATTGCGATGGCTGTACAAAACTATTTGTTACGCTGTTTCTAAATTGGGACTGGCGATATTGATTTTATATTTGATGAAAACATATGTTAAACTAATATATTTTCAAATTTGGTTAAGATTGATTAAGTGGGAGCAGAGTTATCGTTGGATGAAAAATGGGTAAATAATAAATTGACCCTTACGCATTCTGATCAACTCCAGAATAGCGCAAGTTTGGGATACCTATTATGATACATAAATTTGGATATAGAAGAATTGACCGATGCATAAAGAAAAGATAAAGAAGAATTGACCGTTACGGACTAACAGGTTAACGGAAGAGATGATACAGACAGCAAGGATTCTAACGGAGAGATGTGATGTGTAATAAAGATATGATAATATAATTATCATTGAATCAATTAGAATGAAGTGATGATTTCTTCTTCTTTTTTAATTCAGCCAAATGGTAGGGTAATTATTGCTCTACAGCACACGTCTTAGCTATCTAATTAACCGTTTATTATAACTATTTATAAAATAATAAATTATAGATTCCTGCTAGTCCGTAATAATAAATCTAAAAATCGATCCACGCCAAGTCAAACAATTTAATCTTTTTTAACTAAAGAGTTACGGTACAACGACATCTCTTATAATAATATAAATTAATCCAGGATGATAATAGAAATAAATTCAACTAAATTTAGAATCACGGACCTTACATTGAGAATGCATGATCTAAGATAGCATTAATATTTTTATACACATAAATTTACCTTAATTAATCACATTTCAAGAACTTCATGTTCAATCTAATAATATATTACATATGTATAACACACACACACACATACAGAAACAAACACACACACACACACACATATATATATGTATGCATATATCCCTCTATTACGCTCTTTTAGGTTTTCACGGGAAAAAAATATTTGACTGGATATTATATGTGTATTGGACATATATAAACATTATACGGAAGAAAAATATAGTATTTTTATCAAATTTTGATTTTGATGGTATGTTACCATATGGTCACAATGCGTCTATATTGTAAAATAAATCATGTAAAGCCTGGTACCTATTGGAATTCAGGACGTGTTAGCGCATTTTCGTATTATGTATCAGTACTTATGTTAGATATCAGAATTATGTAGTTATCAGTAATTGTGTTTAGATTTTAGACATATTTTTATGAATTTTCTTGTGTAATGAATATACCTGACATTTTTTTATTTAAAAGTCATTTCTTTACATTTAAAAAAAAAAAAATATTTTCTCTTTAATCCAACTACAAGTCACCACAAATGATGACGTAAAACTCTCTAAACTTTTACACATATTCTAATGACGTCAACTAAAAAAAAACAACTAATTCTTTTGCACCCTTTCGCACCACTCTTCAATGTGTGAAGAATTATGAATCCGACTTCCGGCAATGGCGGCCGTTCCCTGCGCTAGTGTTACCTCTCGATTCGAAATATTTTTTGGTAGTTTTAACGGGGTTTTTAAACGGATCGAGTAACTGAGTGTTGATGCACAAATGGCAGGTCAGGGCATACAAAAAACATATATACATCATGGGTCTAGGACTTATGGATGCTGTGATCAAGGGTGATGACGGACGGACGGACGGACGGACAAAACGGGTGCAATAGCGATTTCGACATCTCGAAAATGCGCTAAAAATTAATAAAAACAGAATAAAATAGAACATGACACCAATAATAATTTTGATAGATGATGATTTAATCCTGAACACAAACAAGTGTAAATATTAACTTTATTACAAATACATCCTTATATGTTAAATATAATGCTGAAAATGATAATTAGGATGATAAAAATAGTTATTTTAGAAAAAAAAATTAAAAAATAAATAAAATGGAGAATCTCTTATTTTTTGAAAATAAAAATTCCTACATAAAGGCCAATAAACATTTATACATGTACATAAAAAAGCATGTTTGAGGCTGGTGAAACTGTTTGACTTTTGCTTCATGCAATGGTGAATATTATATTTGACTTTTTTATACACCTTATTTCTAAAGAAATCCTTGGTAACTTGTTCCCGTGTAACTTTTTTTGTGCAAATTGGATCAGGAAAACGCGAAACAGTCAGGTCTAACTGGTATGGGTGGAACAGCTGCAGTAGGACCTCTCATAACTTTGGCTCTATAACCAATTAGGGATGACCACATTTTCTAAACCTTACTTTACCTTTTTCATGGGGCATATAGCAATCTGGGTCTTGAAATCAAGTAGAGCAAATATATTTTTGTCACATTTGGATTACTACAGGCATCCCCATAGATCAACCATGCCTGAACTAGTGTCATATTCATATCCACTTGAATGAAAATCATTGCGAGTTGTTTATTCCTGACTTGTAACAAAGCTAAGGAAATGGCGCACAATGTTTTCCAGAAGCTCTTATAACCGATTCTAATTTACATGAAAGAATGTTGCAGCAGTATAATTCAAGTTATTAATCACTGTTGTAGCAGAACAACTCACACATTTTTTTTTAATTTTGGGGTTATATTTGTTTGATCTATATATATATCTATAGCAACCTTGTCGTAACGGTTATCAGTTCCCCAGTAGCATCGGCTTTTGAACAATGATGTTCATTATAAATAAACTTTAGTAAACTGCTCCAGTTCATTGCATCCTGGTTCAATAGCAGATATATATNTATAATATAAATATCTATGTTTGATTGTGTTACTAAACTATCCATTATTTGTTGAGCAATAATTTTCCTGTTTGGTTCTAAGGCTCTTTTGCAACAGCGACATATCCAGAGAAAACAGACTCTCGGGGAAAGATGTCTGTTGCATCTCTTTGGTGCAAAAGTAAATTTTTATTTGATACTTTTAGCTGTGGTTGGACTGAAGTACATCAAGAATTACCAGCTGTTTCAATCATTTTACTCTCAAAGACTGGTTTTGTAGGGTCTGAAAAGAACAAATTGAAATATTATTTGTCAGTGTTTATTTTAAAATTTAAATGAATGATATTTAATTGTTTTTCAAAAGGTATAAGTTAGTATAAGAGAAAATATATATTACAATGTATTTTTTAAAAGTAGGTAAATTGAAATTAATAACTTAACTGTAAAAGTTTCATCTACGTTATCGTCATCTTTCTACGATAGCTCATTATCATCAGAGTCATAACGAACGGCCCGAATATCATATGTACATCTTTATTCTTCCATAAACCATGATGGATCCATGACATTGATATTTGAATTCTACAGAAGAAAAAAAAACATTATCAAATGTAACCAACAAAAAAAAAAATATATATATATATACATAAAAATGTATTGTATATTATTGATAATCATCAAATACTTCTAATAATGCTATTTATAAAAAGACTTCTTAATTTTTTTAAAGATCATAAACTTGATAATTTTATAAAAGTATAAAAGGATAACATTATAAATGTTAGATATTTAAAAATATTTTATGAATAAAACAATTGTAGCGCTTATAAAGATTTATTCTTTAGTAAGTTGTCATATTCCAAAGAGAAAAACTACAGGAAAAAAATCAACCACATAGACGCACTGTTACCATATGGTAACATACCATTTTTTTCATATATTATCAAACGATGATGACAAATGTCAAATTTAAGCTTACATTATTACTGTATAAACATTAGTTTTATCATTTATATTTTTTTAGAACAGAAATTTTCATTATTTGATACAAAAATAAACACTTGTACTTACTAGATTCAGTAGACAGTAATTTAGCCCACTGTGATCTTCTAAAAGTCGTTCTTACAAAAATACAAAACGGTCTAAGAGAAGAGTTCTCCGGGATAAAAGTTCAAAACATGCTAAAATAAAAGGGGAATCACTTTAAAAAATTTAAAACTAATAAATTAGTAGTGAAATAATAATTATTTCGCTTTGTAACCAAACGGTCACATTGTGTAATTTAGGGATATATATATTTCTATAATCTTGAAATCGAAAGGATTTTCAAATAATACAATCTCAAGGGGGAAAACATATTTGTTACCTAGAAAAGTGTATGCGGAAATGTTGTACATTGATATCATGAAATATCTTATATTTTAAACACGTGTTTTAATTATTATTATGGTACACACATATAGCTAGATAATTTAAAATTGTTTAAGTACATTTATGAGCTATGTTTCACATTAAAAACAATAATTAGTTTTTTAATGTGCACCGTATGCCTGCTAAATATTTTATACATAATAAAAACAATACATTTTTATATAGTTTATGTTAATTTGATTTACTTATTGAAATTAGCTTTCAGATTTTTAAAAGACGTTCTCACATTTTAGTCTTATAAATCGTTTTTTATTATTTTACAATATGTGTGTCTTTTATAGTTTTAAACAAAAAGGCATTGTTTTTTTTTTAAACCCCAAAAATTATAAAGAAAAAAATAATATTCGAAAAATTAAACATCAAATTTCGAAAATGACATCATTACTCCACATAGCAAAAATATTTAATTACCGATGATTGAAATAAAAATTCCTTTTATTTTATACGTTTTAGAACTGTTCAATTTTTTAAAAAAATGGTTTATCTATTTTATACACATGTATGTTAATTTGTAAAAAAAAATTAAAATCTTATTGAAAATATTTAAATGAAAATAGCAAAGAAATAAAATATTTGGAATCAATATTTGTCTATTATGAATGTATAAATTAATAGTAGTAATAATAATAATATAATTTACATACTACGCTATCATAGATGAGTTGAAAATAATTACCAACCTGTTGTTTTAAAAATATATATTATGGAGACAGTAAACACGCTTTAAAAACACTGGAAGAGAGCTGAGAAATACCAGGTTGACATTCGCTCTGTAAATTTCTTTCTACTCAATTTTTAAACATATGGACAGTGGGCGAACTTTTAGACACTTGTGATTTCGAAAAGTGTGCGTTTTTTAGCTTCCATCCACATAACCCTTTTTGCCTTTTCGTTAGAAACAATTGGAAGCAAGAAAAAACAACAAAGATGCACTTTATGGACATGGAGCCTTATGATAGCTACTTCCCAGCCGTTTTTGTATGCAAATATAGCCCAATATCTATAGATATTGCACTAATTTCATAGTTTTCATTGACAGTTGATGTAGATAAAAAAAAATTATTCAGTATGAATGAAAAGCTTCGGAGGCCGCTAAAATTAGGCATAGAAATATAAAAGAATCCACCCAAAAACATTTGAAAAAATTATTTCCAGAACTTATTCAAATTAAGATTCTTTGAAAAAAAGTATTTCATAGTTCATTATTTTCTTGATTGGATGTAGCAGATAGAACGTTTTCTCTTACCATCACGGCTTTGACATAACTGAGCTCTTTACAAATCAATTAAGTCATCGGCACCTTGCGCACCGTGAGACATTGGTGCATCACCGTTGGGTTGGTTTGTGTTTCCTCGTGTAATGGCTGTGCTGTCCAATCCTTGAGTGACAGTCTTTACCACAGTTTTTGTACACAATTTCTTAGCTTCCCAATGTTTCGGCCTTTCTCCTAGCTCTTCTAACTATAGCACCCTCGCTCCTCAGCTACTTTTAGGCAATCACAATTAAAATAAACAAATACTTTTCTTCAAATCCAACTTAGCACCATTCAGCACAGCCATTGAAACAATGATCTAAATTAAATGGAGCTGTAAAAGTAAATAGAACCAAACACCAACAGAGTGACTAGACATGATTACAATTTTTGTTTTGACATGAGACGATCATCAATTAGAAACCATTTCAAGTAGGTGAAGGCAAGAAGTTTCCATGATGTAGAATTGCTTATTATTATTATAATTTAACAAGTCGATAGAAGAATCGCGTTATAAGTTTCTTTTTCTATCTTTATCTATTCTTCTCAATAATCCATAGTAATAGTTTTGTCATTAAAGACATCCGCGTTGAACTAAGTTAGTTATCCCTAAGGTCGTGTTTCATTCTTCTTCCATGTGTAAAAGTGTAAGTTTTAAGCCAAAAAAAAATATTAATAATAAAATAAAATTCAACTTAAATCTTATGTAATTAATATCAAAATCGTTTCAAAGAAATAATTCTACTAATCAAAATTTCTACAAACAAGTCAACTAATATAGGCCTTTATGTAAAGTTAAATAATTTCATCTTAACTGTTATTAATTGCAGTGTCCCCACATTAAAAAAGGGAATATTAGTTCATTAAATAGTTACACAAAAATAAAATGTATCATTCTCTAGGTAAAGTAGTAGGCCTATGTTTTCTTGAGAAATGTTTTGAGAAATCTTTAGTCACAATTAAAACGATAATATCATTAACTGGGTAGACTTCCTGGATGTTAATAAATTCATTCATCGAAAATCATTACATGTTTTTTATTTAAATTTCAGAACATTTCGAGCTTTGGCATTATTGTTTTTCTTTATACCTGTGTGGACCATCTCGTTTGTAGAAGGTAAGAACAGAAGAAAAACCTAAGAAAAGTATGTTCACTATTTATATTCAATTTATATTTTATGGACAAAAAAACCTTTTCGCCCAGGTTACAGAAATGAGTAAAGTGATCTTAATAAATGTAACAATCCTCCCGGTAAGGCACACACACACATATCCCTTTTTCATGACCACTGGAACTGTCATTTTCATTCGTTGACAGGGAACTGTGCACTGTCTTGCTATGCTCTGGCGTCTTTGCAAGGCAAATGTTACTTCATTGCCGAAGATGTCAAAGAAAATGATTTTAAAGCAACTAAGGTATTTCAAGTTTTGTCTTTCATAAAAAACTCTTGATTAACTTACAGAATGCTCAAAGCGAATTTTGATCAACAGCTAGACGTCTTAGTTTAGCTAATGGAAAGTCTTGAACAAAGGCGTAGGTAATACCCATCTGGTTGCTTCATAGTAATGACGCTGCGAGGAAAAGTTAGTTGAGATGGATATCTATTTTTTTTATATAATTTTAAAGGAAACGAACAAGCCAATACGGTATTACAAACTGTCCGGATCCATTTAGAGTTGAAAAATTGGTTTGTAAAATACTTTAAGACTTTTTGATGTAAGAACATCCAGCGAGTATTTTTATAATATATTATACCATTTTTTAAAAATTTAATTTATTATTATTTTGTTATATTTTTAAAGTGGGATTGGCTGTTTAAAGAGAAGTGTAACAAAGATATTAGCTTAAGAAAAGTAACTTCAGAAGACCTAGATCACAGCCTGTGGGACGGACAGCCAGACGCCGGAAACTATGTGTTAACTGTTGTTTGGTGGGAGAGATGCGCTTTTATAATCAGTTTAAGCCTTAAGCCCAGTACCTGTTAGCCGATATTCAAGTTGGGATTTAACTACTGGTTGTTGTGATCTCTATTAGGCAGTTGAAAACTGAAGTTTTATAGTAACTAATGGTAATCTGCGTTCCTGTTTATTTCAAATTAAATTACTGTCTTACAGGTTTGATTCTTCGATTCTTCCCAAGAAAAAATTGCATGTTTGTGAATATCTGCTAGTCATAAAATAAGTTTTATTTATGTCCAACAATAATCAGTGTAATTGGAATAATTTTGAAACGCTCGATTCTTTGGTCATTAAAGTGTATGAGCAAACTTTGATTGTCCACTACCCTTTCTAGTAGTTTTATTTCACTTGCGTTTTTTAATGAAACACTTAACTTCTGTGATACCCTGAGTTATCAATTGATTATTGTTTAAGCTCATACCCTTATACTTTCGTGCTATTTTTATTTTAAGAACATATTCACATCCATTTCCTTTAATCATGTGTAAAAAAAACTAATTCTTCTGTTAACTATGAAAGAGTCGGGCTGAAGTCAATAAAAAGTTTTCCACTTTTTACATCTGCATACATCTTAAACTTGTGTCTTTGTTCTGTGTTGTTGTTTTTTTATTCTTCTCCAAAAGCATTTTCGTTTAATCTTTCAGGAGTATTGCAACCTCCAACAACTTAAGATGATGCGAATTGACAACATGGAATCTACACTGAGTGCCTTTCAAAAATCACATTTTTTCAAGTTATATCTTCAAAGTGAGTAGATTTTATGCGATGTTCAAGGTTTATATTAATTATGTCTATAAAATGTATTTACTTATGAGCACATGTGGTTGTTTTTGTATATTGTAAATAATGTAACACTCAACTGATGATCTTTTTATTTTTTAAAAATTCTATTCAATTTTTATTTTTCAAAATTTTATTTCAGAAGGTTTTACGTAACATTTAATTGTCTTTTTTTATTTTAAACAAATTGTTTATTATATACTGAAATAAATTAGCTTATACCCGATTGAAATATTTCATGTTATTTTAAATACTGAAATAAATATAACCTTTGACCGTTAGCATAGATTTATAGGTATAAATCTGAGACTATTATATTAATGTTTACCCAGTTTTCATATAGTTTTGTTTATAGTAAAATAGAAAATTCTAAATAAAAAAACAAATCTCTTTCCATCGGTAAACAACTGAAAAGAACTTTGAAATACTTCTGAAGAACCTAAAACTATTGCTGAAATTCTTTTATATTTAGATAAATATGTATGTGTATAAGTACTTATATTAATTTATTTACAGAAAGTAGTATATAATTTAGCTATTTTAGTCATTCTCTAAAATCATCTTTAAGGAAACAATAACTATTTAAAACGATGGAGACTTCCGAAAACCAGTAAGACATAAATAACAATGTAGTTATGAAAATGTTCATCTGATTTGTCTCAAAAAACTCTTCTGCAAATAAAGCAGATGTTGTAAATCGCTTTATTTTCGCCGTAGTGAGAAGAGATTATCAGAAAACCGAAATACTTTTGCGATCATATTATTTATGCAACCAGGTGATAGCATGTTTAGATCAAAGAAAAACAATTTCATCAATAACTATATCTTCGATACGTTGTGTCATTTCTGTTAAAATCAAACTTCACATCTCTCTGCGTATTATAGCTATTTTTTTATTTTTAATCAGAATATTTGCAGCATAAAATAAAGAAGTAACTAAAGGTTTGAATGAATATTCGTATAATGAAATTGTTAGAAAAATGTATCTCATATTCACTTAAAATTTACAAATATCTGTATATGTATCAAAAGTCGTCATAGAATACAAATATTTCTTAACAGTATTAAAAACTCTGCCCTAAACATTGGTTAGCTGAGAAGCTGTTTTAATATATTTTATCATGATAAGAGACCTATGAGTCATTTTTTGTCTTTATATTTTCATTTTTTATACTCATTGGTTTATTATGAAACTGCCTTTTCAGCAGTCAATTTTAAACATTTTCCCATTTCTTAATAACTACCTGTGTAAATATTGATCAACATGTGCCCCCTTTTAGCCATGTATAATTTGTTGGTACATTTGTGCGGACTTGGGTACAAAAGTGTTCCTAGGAGCAAGTTTCAACAAGAGCATCGGACAGTTCCAATGGGTGGACAACGGTGATCTGGTAGCCTCTGATGTGTTTCGAGTGACCAACAAGTCGCACTTGGATTCGGATGATTGTCTGACGATGGCAACGAATTTCAAAGTTGAAGTAAACCCGTGTAGTTCCCGTTACAGGAGCCTGTGCGTGGGGACAGGTAGGTGAGGAAAATATGGCAACTGTTATAGGGTTCACAAACATTTCATTGTGGGAAGCCGCCAAAGGGAGGTGTCATTGAATCCATCGAATAAACTTCAGGCTTTGGAATAACTGTGAAAATCGTTAACACATCCAGTAAGGAATCGAAACAATACAAAGTTTAATAAGATGCAAACACATTTATATGATAAACAAATTACAAATATTTTGAAGCACAACACATTGTATATATTTTATGATTTTAAACCATTATAGCCTTAAATTTATTGAAACTTAAAATTTGTTTTTATGCATTAAAAATAATGCATTGCATAAAAATATTAATAGAAGTAGGGCTGTTATTGATTCTTTAAAATGTAATTCTTAACTTTTGAAAAAGTACCGAATAATTAGTCGATAATTTTAATTAAAGCTGAAAATAAGATATATGACATCATTAAACTGAAAATTTCATAAATCTACTCTTGGTTCTTCTATCCACTAGTGCTTCAAGGTTTATAGATTTAACTAAAGGTGTTATGCTTGTCAGTTTTGAATATTCTCCAGCAACTAATCTGGCAGCTCCTTTTGATTTTGTTCTAGTTTATCAATGTGTTTTTCTTGTTGTTGTTTTTTTTTGGTGGATGGGTGTCATACAGAAGATGCATATTCTAGTATATGTCTCACCAGTGTCAGGTAGCATTTTATATTTATATCTTTATTACATTTGTAAAAATTTCTTTTTGTAAAGCCTAAGATTTTGTTTGATTGTTAATAACTTTATTGACACTGGGATTCCATGATCTTTTCTAATTTATTATGACTCCTAAGTATTTTGAATCTTTAGTTTTGGTTACTTATTTTCCATGAATATTATTTTGAATTTATTTGTTTCTTTTTCTTTGTAACTTGTTACTCATAAAAGTTGCAACTTTTCTGGGTGGAAAGAAATACTCCATTTATTTTCCTGTTTTATCAATTCATCTCATTGGTATTGTAAATTTTTTCTATCTTGTTCTCATTTAATTATTCTATATGTTATACAATTATCAGAAAATAAACTTACTTTTTTCCTGTTGAGATGTTGAGTGAATCATTTATTTAAATTGAAAAGAATTCCTTGTGGAACTCCAGAGTTAACCTTTATGAGTGCAGATTTTGATCCATTAATTACTACAATTAGCTCCCTACCCAAATGGAAGTCTTGGATGAAGTGATGTAAGAGATCTGAGATTTGTAAGTGGTTACGTTTTTTAAGTAAACTAATTTGGTGAACTTTGTCAAATACGTTTGAGAAGTCTAGCAATATTGTATCTATTTGATCATTATTGTCTAAGCCTTTTGGTAGTTCATCCATTAAACCCATTTATTGTGTTTCGAATGATCTACTTTTTTCTAAATCCGTTTTGATGTGGGGATAGGGGATTATATTTTTCAAGGGGGTTAACTATTCTACTACATATATTGTATTCCAGTAATTTACAGTTGATACTAGTAATCAAAGTCTGTAATTACCAGGATCTGATTTGTCACCTTTCTTAAGGAGTAGTGTTACGTTGGCTAATTTTCAATCCTGTTGCACTTTACCCTGGTTTAGAAAGGCTTAAAAAAAGAACTAACTACAAGGATTGGGGAGAATTCATTGCTTAGTTCCTATAATAACTCTTGCAAGAAATTCATCGGGACAAGTACCTTTGTTTATTTTCAGGTTTTTTTTCCTGTGAATGTATACTTATCTCTTCTCCAGTTATCTTACATATTTCTTACATTTTATTTAAATTTATTACAACTTCCTTGCACCATTTTTTTATTCTCATGTAATTCTTCTTCTTTTGTCCCCAGGACATTTTGCAACAAGTCTACGGTCACCATCATTGTTATTACCAAAGAAAATAGTGCTTCGTCCATGGCGGGATGTGTTTTGGTATGTCGGCATAACTCTTTCCCTACTTCTATTGGCAGTCATCGGAATCGCAACAATTGCTGCGAGGGCAAAGTTAGAAAATAGTAATAAGATTTGATTTGACTGATTTGTAAACTTCTTATTTATTTATGTTTTAAACAGAAGCATTCAAAAAAAAAAAACCCAAAAAATTTCAATTGAATTTTGTCGTAACGAGACCTGGTTTCACATTTTTGATGTTTCAAGTGTAATTTTACGAATATTAAGATTAAGAAAATTATTCTTTTAGTTTACTAATTATTAGACATGTATCGCAGGTTTTCCTGCTATCACTCTTAAAATCCATTGAGTCAAGAATAGTGTTAAACAAAAATAGAAAATAAATGTGCACTAGAAGTCATACATTGACTATTGGCTGCTCAATGTTTCAATACTACGTTCATAGGACGCAATAATCATCTGTTAAAGATGGAGCGTCACTTACATTAAATCTCATCTTCAATCCTTCAATAAAAAAATACAATATTTTAAAAATTTCTTATATAAAAGTAATTCGATTCTGCAGGTTCTACTGAAGACGACAGCTATTTCTCAAGTACATCGACAGAGATAACAACCCCTTCACCAACCTAATATAAAATACCTTCTGTGAAGACATACAAAACTGAAGGCGATAAGCAGACAGAACTTTATGTGCAGAAAAACGTTACACGGCAAAAGGCCTGACATAGGGCTATGATAGGATGATACGAAACCTTTGACGACAAACTGTTTGCATGATGTTCTCTTTAAATCTTCTTATCCTTGAAAAAGCTTAACAAACCAGAGTTCAATTCATGTCTTTCTAATTTGACTTAATAGTTCATAAATGCTAAAGTATCCTATTTAATTTTCTTTACGCTTACTTATTGTAAACGCTAGCTTCGAACGATAATAAAATCTTTTACATTACACTTCTAATTTTAATTAATGCTTTATGAACGCATAGATTAAAATTCATTTTTAGTCCCAATGTGTTTGATTTGTAATCACTCAATGCCTTCTCACCTTTGGATAATCATATATTCATTCACTGTTTGACCTTTAGTTATGGTACATTCATTATTTGATTCTCGTCATCCAAATATGCTCCACACGGCTCAAAATATGAGACTTAGCCTTGACTTTTATAAATAAAAAACAGCTTGTCTTGGCTTAACATCTTTGAAAGTCAATTTTCATTTCTTTCAGTGTATAAATATTTTAAAGAAAAGTATTATTCATTATGAAAAAAGTGAACTTTTCATAGCTTAGAAATATACATATTAATATTCCATGCACTCCGAGAACACTATTGTATCAATTGTGTGTAAATCAGGGCTTTAAAGTGATATCTCTGCTACCCCCATAGAGCTATATCCTCTACACTCTATATTAAGAAAACTAGGAAAATTATCTGTTCGTTTCTGATATATCACAAAATATAAATGCTCTATGTCTACCAAATGCGGAGAAAATAAAGTGTTTATGGTTTGCTATATTTAACAAAGGTTTTATTTCTATGAGCCAATTATTTTATGTCATCAATTCGTACCCTTGATTGTATGACGTATTTATTACACCTGATATTTCCAAGTATTCCAAATATTCATTGTAATTGTAACAAAGACAAAAGCCAAAGAGGTATAAGGCATTTTTTTTCCTAAATACCAGAGAAATAAAATAACAAAGAATATGTTTATTTTAAAAAAGGTTTGGAAACCTCAATTACTAAAGTCTGTATGCAACTGTCTGTCAATTGTAGACAACTCGAAATAAAAAGAAATTTCAAGATTCATGAAATTTTATATTTTTCAATCAAAGTATACTTTTTCGTTTAAATAAAGAGAATTTCTTACGTATACATTGAAATTAATTGAAAAATAATGACTTTACACCGAAATTTAATTATTGGCATTAAAAGGAAGGAATTATATTAATAAAAATAAATATATTTTAGTTTGTAACATTTTGTATTGAAAGCTTTTTCAGATCTTTAAAAACATCACTACATGTAAGTGATTTAATGTTATCTTAAATTTCAAATATTTCAAACAATATAATTAAAAGTGATTAAGTTAAAGATAAAATTACGATTTAGATAACCACTAATTAAGCAAAATTGTTCTAAGTATTTGAATGCATTTAGAGGTGTATTAAAATTGTAAAAAAGCACTTCCTTTGTTACATGTACATGAAGACATTGTCAAATTATCCTGAATTTATCGTAAAACATTATCTGTGTATGAATGTATTTCTTTTCATTCACTAAATCTAATCACCAAAAATATCTTACAATTCCATAGCAAAGATTTGTTTGAAAGTGTAGAGATTAATTCATTCTTGATACCATTCTGACCTGTTTATATCTCTATAAGTAAAGTCAAAGGGCGATAGTAAACTCGGAAGATGTTTGATATCAAATCATTGCCACTCACATAATTTTTCTATTTCGGTCATATCGTCAACACAAAATAAATTAGCTGCTCTAAAAAGAAATGAAGTTTCTAAACTTTTCAAATTGGTGTAGAATTTTTGTTTACAAAAGAAAAGAAATAACTGTCAAAAATATGATACACTCTTTTTAAAAAAATATCAACATGTATTAAGAAGCAGGAATATATTAGTTTTCATGCCCGCTCTTACGGTTACAAATTGAAAGCTTAGGGGCATAATACGTCTAATGATCTAAACTCCACAGAAATCGGTTTTGTCTAACAGTATCTCCTTCTGCTATAAATACATAGGTGTGCTTTGAAACTTTTAGAAATCCTTTCCCCTAACTTCTAGAGCAACTTCGACGATAAGTTAAATGTATTTCAATTTGAACGTTACCATAAGACCATCTCATAGTAAAGATCACCTGAATGAAGCGAATGTGATCACTTGTCAGTGCATGCCCACTAAGTCATTCTTTGCAATGGTCTTATTCCCGTGTAATAAGGAAGTCTACTGAGAGAAAAAAGGTAACATATCTGTTTATGCCGTCTTAAGAAAATACTTAGGGGGCTGATGAGTATAACGTCACCAGCAAATTGGTATTACATTTTAATTGTTTTTTTAATGATTTTTTCTTGTGAAATCCCTTGAGATGGTTTTAGTAGGTACCTCCTGTCTAATTTTCATTATTAAATATTTGAATGAATCTTTTAGTGCAATTTTGCTAAATACTAGTCCTGATTTTAACAAGGTTTTTATGATTTTTTAAAAGGAGGTTAAATAGTCTTCCTTTCAGTAACTAGGCCATAATATTCTATTTCCCCAAGTATATTGAAGTTTTTTATGGGATTTGGTTGAGGAGTAAAGAAAACTAATAACATGAGTAGCTAAGATGGGCAGAGTCCTTGTAAAACGCAGAGGTAAATAATAATAAAATAATGCTAAAAATCAACAGAACATAATGGGACGTTTCCTTAGAAACATCACTGTATTTTATTTATACAATGTTTCATTAAAATTGAGCGATTAAATTTGTTGACATTCAGGAAGTGAATGTATGTTATTTTTACAAGAAAACCTATTTTTACCACGGTAATTTTGTCATCTTATTCATAGCTGTAATTGTATGCGTTTTTTATTTTAAGTTATTGACATATAAATCTAGGCTAACTATAGATCTAAATCTACTATTGAGATTTGTATTTTAAAAGGGATGATGTGATAGATATAAACTTACGTTAGTGGAAAGGTTGTAGCCTTACCTAACTCGTATGTCCTCTGTAAGTCCTAATATTAATAGGCATGGCCTTTATTTTGCATTGTGTATGAGAAATGTCTATTTTATCATAGCTATAAATAAAAGTACTTTAATGGACTAATACACAAATTAACGTTTTATCTACTGCCATAATCTGAACTAATAAATACAAGTATTGTAAATAAAATTTTATAAAAATATACTGTACATTTAAAAAGCAACAAGTAAGTAAAGTAAGGTGGCTGGATAGCGTGGGATCTAGCCCACCTTAAAGCCACAATAAAAGTGTCGATGAATGACCATCGCTAAAAAGTCCTCCACTGGAGACCTGGAGACGAGATGGGCGCCGCCTAGGACTACCAAGCCCCAAGAAAGTTATAATGTAAACAATACAACGCCCCACCACCACGAGGTTATAGGACCAAAAAAAGAGAATTAACATACGAGAGATGTGCACAGTTACTTAACAAAAATACTAAACATCCTTACAAGAATTACCCAGCCGTACTACAAAGCACTTTTTTGCAACCTAGAGCTCTCCCAACCACAGAAATCAAATTAGAATAAACAATACATTTTAAATAAAGGAAATAAATTTGATGCTTTGTTAAAAAAGAGACAAAAATAAATATTGAATAGATCCTAGAAAGCTATTAGAAAGAGATTTTTAAAATAATAAAGAAGCTCTCTCTAGTAATTTTATCTTCACCTAACTTGAGGTTTAGCGATTGAAGACGTGTTTTGGTTTAATAGATTCATAATATTATAACACTTGACATTTGATTCGCATTATATTCTTAATGTTAATTATACGAAAAAAGTGTTAGAAAGTATCGTTTTTTTTAAACAAATTATATATTTTAAAGACAAACAAAACTTTATATGGTATGTTTCAATTTTCGGAATATATATTGTAAACAAAGGTCTATTTTTAAATTATCTATATTTTTATTTTTGAAAAAGGTGTATACAAATAAAAGTTTATACACATTTATGATCTGTTGAAGTATGAACATATTACGAGTACCTTAGGCATAGTCTTAATTCTAACAACATAAATAATTAAAGTAAAATTAAGAATGTTATTGTTGACCATTAATAATTAATAATTTTAAAATATAAATGCCCTAAAATTTAAAGTTTTCGACAATTATTGAAGTAAACGGTAAAAATAAGTATTAAAATAATTATTGCCGTCTTATTTGCGGCGTTAAAACATCTATATTTGAAAGATTGAGAATGACTAATTTGGTGACTCTCTATCGCTTGCAAGGAAATGTTACCTTGGGAAACCCAGCTGCCGTGCCTAATTTCATGTATGAGTCTCATCCTCTTGGTAGAAAACAACCAAAATTGGGGTATTTCTTTAGCCATGTATGTCTTGATTTAATAAGTATTTTAACAAACTGTGGTAAATTATTACTACACAAGGTACTCAAAAATGTGTGTTGTTATAACAATGAATGTTAAAATACATATGTAATTGTGATGACAAATATATATATTTTTAAGTCATTTATGTTTGGATAAAAAAATAAAATAAATCCATAAAAATATATAAAAAGACCATGTTTGTCCGATCATCTAAATGGAAAATGATTATGACATTTATCTTTAAATATTTATGCATAAATCCATTTTATAATTTTAAACACGTCTTATTTAAGTACATATATTTAAATTTAATACAAAATACTCAATGCAAAATTCTAATACAGGGCAGAAGCGCTTTTTGAAATTCGTTGCACTCACATTACTTCAATTAATCAAATTAAGTTCACTGTAATCATTTATTTGCAGATTGTTTTGTTCAGATGACAATAATTTATCTAGATGCTCTATTTCTTTGTTTCAACAGTTAAGGGATACACCTGTGAAATGTTACCCTACCCTACGATCGCCCTAGATGGCAGGTGTTTTGTGTGGTTTCAGGATGAAATTCATGACTTTCTTTCCTGTCAGGTTCCTATTATGTGAAATTATATTCAATTTATCTTTTTAACATTATATCAACAACACATACACACAAAAAAATTTAAAAAAAAAACAATTTAGTTATTGAAAAAATAGGGTGTTTTTTTCATTCTTTCCCCAAATATTTCTTAAGTTTAAGAGCTTCTTAATCTTGACTCCTCGAGGTATATTTTTAATGTTTAAAATTAACCCATTTGAATAATGACTATCATGAAGACGGTTAAGGCAAATATTATTATTAGATCACACATTGTTGTGTTAACTTTTCTCATATATTTCTGCAAAGTACGTATATTTTAGTACTACAGGAAGGTCTATTGCAAAACTGATATAGGAAAGCTGAGTATCTTTTTGAAAAAAAAATGTATCTGCAAAAATTTAATGATTTTTCGCAATCTGATTTTCCCAATAGGAGTTCTGCAAAGAGCAAGGTATGGTTTTACCAAGGTTAAAGTTATCAGCGATAGATTTGGAACTGATGCTACTATCAAAGTTCTTTAAACTGTTTAAAAATGGTATTTAATACTATTTGATTCTCATTTTAATATAATTTTAAAATAAATATGAATATGAGAGTACATGTGATGCAAAATATGATGCTAATAGAGTAAAAAGTGTACGATATATTTTAAATACTCTTAGTGGCTTCTTATAGTTTTAAAGGTAAAATGTATGTTGTAGTAATAAGACAAAGTATTAAATACAAAATTCGAAATTTAAAAAGAAATTAAATAACAAAGCGTTAATAAAAAGTTACTACTTTCACTGTCATGTTGAATTAAATATCAATTAGGTTTCTTTTAATCGTCGATAGTTTAGAGTTAAATAATATATAATTCGCAATATCATAGCTTTAAATTCAAAATAAAATTTTACTCAAAATAGTTGGATTTTATGTATTTTTGCTAAAAGAACTAAAAGAATTTTTAAAATAGATGAACTTCAGTATTCGTAAAGCTAATTTTAATATTTCTTAAACACAGGTACTTAAAATGAAAAGCCGCATTGTAATTTTAACACTACCACCCTGGCGCAAGCTCATTCGTAACTCGAATACATTATAGGCATACCGTCATGAATAAATAAAATAGCTCACAGTGCTAATTAAACTATAACATTTTTTCTAAGCTAAAGTGTTTATTTTCAAATATTTGTAAATGATAAAATGGCTAGCGATAAAAATAACCAGATTACTTTTTTTAAAAAAATATTGAAATGGAATTTCTACTTAAAATTAAAATTTACTAAAACTTTTTTTTCAGCTTCAGATGTTAAAAATATGTGGATTGGCGAGACGTTTTGGGTTCAAGAAAACAATTTTGGTAATGAAGACAGGGGCGAATCAGTCAATGATAGTCTCCACTCTCATATATCAAAAAACACAAAAACAGGGAACTGCCTCGTGGTAACACCTGGCCTCAAAATCGTTGTGGTCAGCTGCAATGGTTCGGCAGTCACTATGTGCATGTTTACTAGTACGTATACTTGACAGCTTTACATCTTTGTTTAAAGATTTATTATTGGGCAAACCCGATGAATCGTTTCAGTTCTGTTAAGTGCAATCGTAACAATAATTACGTCTTTTTAAACTATTATTATTAAAATTATGTAAAACTGAAAGATTTTTCTGCATTAAAGAATTATTTTTTAAAAATTTTATATGTCTAAAACTTAAAGGTACATTTTTTTAAATGGATGTAGAAATATTTTTAATCAACAGTATTTTAACAACGGAAAAACTAAAACATATGGCGAAAGGTCATTCTCTTTTTGTTCAGCCAAACAATGGAATTCTCCACCATTACACATAAGTAATATTTCAACTGTTAAGTCATTCAAGACAGCACTTAAGACGCATCTTTTCAAAACTAATTTTCAAAATTAATGAAACAACATTCTTTTTTAATGATTAGCGTAGCTGATGTATAACATATTGTCATATATTTCGTTATTATGATATCTTTATTTAAATAATATCATTATGTTATCATCTCAATATAAAGCGTTGTGAGCACGGCTCCTTGCTGGGATACAGTGCTATATAAATAATCAATTTCTTATTAATTTTCTAAAGTTTTTGTAATTTATATGTCCCTCCCTTGATAATTTTTAGTACTTGTTTTACCATTTTAGCCAGATTGTTTCATTTGCCCCACCATCAAGAGCCAAATTGGCCAGGAGCCAGTGGAACAAACCTGTCACGTGACTCTCTGGACACGAGAGAAAAACGACAACAGACAGAATCTCGTATGAAATTTGATTTTATTACGGTGAACTTTTCAGAAATTTTTACTGTGCATTTTAAAATGTTCACTTTACTTGGCGTTACTTCTTGGTGTTTTCATGTTATAGATTCCAACGTGCTTTTAGAAGATTTTTTTAGGTATTAAAATTTTGGGACCTCTATGTTTCTATAGTCTGATAACTATCAGACAAAGAAACACATCATTTAAGTGTTGTATTTAACATATTTTGTCTTTATTGAATTATAGGTATAGGAGAACCATGCATCAACGGACAAATTTGGCTTAAAACACATATTTAACTTGAGATATCATTGCATTTTCATTTAAGTTTTAATTAGTATAAATGGAACTCGGCTGCTGAAAATAAATTTCTAATAAAATAATTTTATTCAAGTAAAATGTAAGAAATATTCAGTACTCTTAATTTTCACAAAAGAAAATTGTTGGAAGTAAAGTTGGTTTTTTTTTTTTTTTTCATTTTTCTCAGATATCTAGTTGTGGGTTCATAATCTTTCCTGGAAATATTATAATTGCACAATAATTTGGCATATTTATTTTTAAAATTTCTCTCAAACAAAAAAAACAACAACTAAATCATCCAAAGTTTTTAAAACTAGGCGGCAAAGACTGTCCACTGGGACTAGCTGGAAACAACTGTGAGATTCAGTGTCATTGCCAGGAACTGGCTTGCGACAGATCAGGAAACTGCATAACAGGTGTTTCTTGTCAGAAAGGGTGGTTCGCCTTGGCGTGTCAATACAGTAAGACTTTATCACTAGCTGAAGGAAAAACATTTTTTTAATTTTTGGTTATCAATGCGGTAATGCTTTACTACTTACAGCCACAGTCAGATTTTATCGTTTATTTCCCTTTGTGATCTTGATAACCTTTAGCGTATTTTAATTTCCATGTCGAAACACTATGATGTTAGTATAAAATTTTTGATACAGCTTAATTAGATTACTTATATTGTAAGACTTCGGCTGGGGTTTATCAATAAGACTTCAAACATCGGTTCGACCAGGTGACCTAAGTGCCAATGCTCACACAAAAGACACTGTTCTAAATGACAACAACGACTCGACATGCATCAAGTTGACCGAGAAGAATGTCATGGTGGATGTCTTGGAACCTTTTCTCTTTACCTGGGCCAGGATAGAATTTGAGATTGAGGGTGAGATATTGCTAGCTTAATCAACGAAAATTGTTCAGGTTTTGTGCAAAATTTAGCGACTCCTTAGAAATGACTGGCAGTACTTTGGTAAACGAAAGAAACATTTCCTTGTATATATGTATATATTTTTTTAAAGTCCTGATTAACAATTATGATATGTAGAAAATTTTCCCTTCAGCCTTTTGCAATACCTTTGGCTGAATCGGTTCAATCACCCAAAATATCATGAAATCATCCCTATTGAATTAGCAGAGGAAGTAACATATCATTTAAGTGTTGTATTTAACATATTTTTGTGTCATTGATAAAACTTAAATCAAAGTACTATATTAACTTAAAAGCAAGTATTGAACTACTTTATAATCTTAATTATTTTATTAAAATCAACTACCTGTGATCTAGCTATATACAAAGATGTTAATTGATCTGTCTGTCATGCTAAATATAGTTTTAGAAAAGTAACGTATAGCATCTGACATTTAGTTTGAAAAAATTATTTTAAAATGTTCTGCACAGAACCTTATCGAATATTAACGATTTTTACATTAGTTATAAAAATTATTTTTTAATATTCTTTAGTAAACAAATGTGAATCTTTATATATCAATCTTTAGCTAAAGAGTGGGGATCCGTGTGCCGAGGTGAATACCAAAGGATCATGTTTTCCCTCCCATCTCTTACAAACAGCGATCATTACCAACTTCTCGTTGTATCTCTGGCACCACAGCATCAGCGGGGTGGGGCTGAACGTCCAGTGTGAGTCGCTGCGGTGGACGGAGGTCAGCGCCAGACGGTTTGACGTGTACTGCAACGACGACATCGTCACCAAGAGGCTGATGTTGTTGTGGCAGGGAAACGGCTCGGTCTGTTCATTCCACATCAGTGGAGGTTGGTCTTCTTAAGGCGGGTTTAGTCTGAGCAACAAAAAATCAATCTTTATGCTACGAATATTGAATACCTAAATATTGAAAAAAAAAGTGTTAAGTAGTCCGCTAAATGTTTAACATTAGCTATGAGTTCGTTTTGCATTACGCTATACAGTATTAGTAAACGCTCGTTTTGAATGCCCCCCCCCCCACATACCTCCCAGAAAAAAACTCCCTGATTATTTTTTCACTCTCTGGAATTATTTTCTTTAAATATTTTTTAAAAGTTAGAATAAACATTTTAAGGACAAAATATTATGTTTTACAGTCTGACTTCTGCACATTTTCCTTGCCAATTTTTAAACAAGTACATTAATCATCAAATAAAATTATTCTAAAAAACAAAGCGAGCATCTGTTAGATATATATTTCAAAAGAATATAAAGTAAAAGCTTATTAGTACATTGACATGCTTTCTATTACAACAAAATGTGTAAAGTTTTTAGGATGGTTCGTATGTAATAATAATAATAATAAATTGATAATTTATATAGCACTTAATCCCAGTAAGAAACAGTTGTCACTGCGCTTTACAGGAAGATTATAACATACATATTAGCATTAAATAAACATTCTTGTCATAACAAAAGGATTAATGACAGTACGTTACACAAAAGATAATTTAATCATTAAAAGAAAAGTTGTTTCATTAACTTTGAAAAAACATTTTAAAATCTCCTAACTGCAGTCTTGAAAGCCGTAGCAGTTGGCACACCATGGATGTTTAATTGTAGAGAACTCACTTTGTTTGTCTACAAAAAATAGAAAGAATTCTATCAAAATGTTTTAGTGTGTGTCTTATGAACGATTATTGAAAAATATCTGCTTCTGATATCCCATATTTGTTTGTTTGATAAACTTACACTTTGTTTATAGTTCTTTGTATATTGAACTACATTTGAAGATCTCTCTAGGGAATTCGTTTACTTTTCTTTTTTAAAAGAAACAAGAAAACAATATCAACAACACACACGCATGAATGATAATTTGAAGAAGAAAAAAAAGGACAAGGTTAGGAATGTTACAGGACAATAATAAATAATAAAAATTATTTAATGTTTAGTGCTAAAATGTTTTTTTATATTCTCTAATTTAAATTGCCCATTATAATTTTAAGAAAAAACGCTTAACCAATGACATTACAAAAGTGAACTAACTCCATCTTTAGCTGGTGAATGGTGCCATAAGAAGGTTGGTGAAGAGAAGGAGAATGAAGTACTGCATTGCCCCACCTCCACTCCGTTCACAAATAATTTAAGAAAAAATAGATTCAATTTTCTGTAAAATTCGATATATCTAAGCAAACAAACGTATATTACACTCATGTTGTGTTTTGTTTTTATGTGGCAAATATAATTTATTTTGCTCACAACGTCCCTACTATTTTTTCGCAAATACTTTTTTAAAAAAAAGTCAGTGACTTTCTTTGACCCCTTTCCACTCCCTTAGGTCGGAATGTTGCACGCCTGGCCAAAACGAACATAAAAGATTCACCGGACACTTCTGCAAGTCCCCAGAAGAGCTCAACTTTGGTGAATGGACGAATTGACGATGACATTTGTATTCCTTTTCAGGGCAACCACTTTAACCTTTTAGACTTTAATTTCAAGGAAGAGCTCAATCTCTTTGCTATTCTTATTCTGACAAGTAAGTGTAGAAATGTGCAAGAAAGACATAACGGGTTAACCGTTATTTAAATCGTTTGTCTAACCAACCCCATACTCTGTCAGTAAGGTGATAAAGCCAATGTCATGAAATGAGTCTAATTTCTAACTAAACTTTACAGATTTAATTGCATTACTAGTCAGACGTTGTTACGTTATTTAAATGTATTTGTTTTTACCGTGATTCACGTATCCAGCTTAAGTTAAGGTACCCATTCGGAGGATGGTGTAGTCAAGGACGCATTTAGTCACAGGAACAAAGCCATGCCATCACAATAATTCGTTGATTCGAGCACGTGACCAGCAATACGCGGGCCGATCGCGCGTGCCACTCGACCACCGTGCCCGTTTGACATGCTAACATTTTTTTATATGTATATCTTAAGACATCAGCTCGTCCAAGACAGTCGACTTTACGCTGAAAGGTATGATCAACACCCACAACCCTCTCTTCGAGTACACCGCCAGGAGTGGACACCGACACGTTGTGTACACGGCACAGAACAAGATCCACAGTGCCTCCAACCTGACCATCTCGACAACGTCTGGCTCTGTCTGTGTCAGCGAGATTGAGATATTTGGTGGTGAGAGGAGCTCTTTATTTTTCTATTAGTGTATGTGTTTGTGTGCTAACTTTTTGGCCGATGATTCCAATGATTCTAGTGACCTATAGTGCACTTGCTTTTTAATTGAAGAAAAATCGTAACTTGACTGTCAATTGAATTATTTATTGTTTACTAAAGAAAACATGGATATATCGAGATATACTTTAATTGGCGAGTGACTTAGGATTCTTTGCTGTAAAACGGTTTATTCCAAGCTAACGATCTTTTGACCAACAAGTACATGAAAGTATTACAGGCTAACGCTCTTTAGCTTTAAAGGCATTGTGAACAAATAGATGTATGTAGCTGCAATATGGGTAAAATAACTATATACAAAAGTGTTGTTAGAAATGAAAATTAACTTGAATATTGAACAATATTCAGAATTCTTAAATTGGAATAATTTTTTACACACTATTAATTAAAAATATATATAAAAATTATACATTCTAAAAATACTCCTTTTTAAATCATAAATATCTCGGCTTTAGTAATTTATGTTTAAACTTCATGTAATGTTCTCCCGACAGACTGCGCGGCTCCGCTTTACGGCGCGTACTGTGACAGGATGTGCATGCCGTCATGTGACAAGAAAGGTTGCAACTATAACGGCTTCTGTTACGCCTGCCAAGACCAGAAAACGGGACCGTATTGTCAAAGAGGTAGACAAATCCAGAAAACGATGTAACATTGCAGGTTGGGAAGGGTAAATAGGCCAGGCACGGCTACGTCAGAATTGGCACCTTTTATATGTCGATGATTTGTGATCGAAAATTTTAGGGAAAAAAATAGTCAAGTTATAATTTTTTAAATTTTAATTTTTTTTTTGTTGTTGTTGTAAATTTTAGTTATAAATTGAATCTCTGTATACTTTTTTGCTGCATTTCGAAACATTTCATTACTTTTTTGTATTTCTTATGTTTTGTGATGTTTTTTCCCGTTTCGTTCTCAATGTTCCTTCTAAGTTTCGTTGGTCCATGAACTTAATAACAAACGTATTTGTAGAATTTTACAGCATCCATTATGGGTCGAAACTTTACACCCCGTAAAAACATAATTTGCTGCGCGGTAATTCTCAACTGCAGTGCGGCGTGGGTCAGACATCTGCGCAGAAACGCAGCCCAAAGACTACAATTGTAGTTATCATTTATTTAAAAAAACACTATTTTAATAGACCGCAATATCAATAGCGAAGACAATACTGCGCTTGCCTCAGAAACTTAGGGGTGTGGGATCCAGCCCAAATTAAAGCCATATTAAAAATATTAAATGACTAATGCTAGATAAGTCATCCGCTGATCTGTAGTGGCGATGGGCGCCGCCGGATCTATGAAGCCCCGAGAAATTTCAATTGAAAAATTAGAACCCCCAATAACCACGAGATTATGGGACACACACACACACACACACAGAACTAATTTTAGTTTGAAAACGCCTTGTCTTCTCTAGACGTCGCAACAATACAGCCAGTCAGTTCATCTTCAACAACAAGACCGATGGAGGCAAGGAAGACCACCAACACTACTGAACGCACCTATCTGTACATATATCCCGTGTTGGCCGTCTGTTGTGTGGCGCTTGTAGTCGCGGGAATATTGGTCAGAAAGCGGCTCTACAAAGGTAAAGTGATGAGAACGACCTTACCCTCTAGTGAAGTGTTAAATAGAACAAAACGTAAGAGTACGGAAGATGGTTAATTATCTTTGAAATATATACATTGCCTTGTGAAAGCTATATTTTTTGCTATGGTTTAGAAGCCTGTTGCATTCGTGTAAAACAGCAACCAAATTACTTGTCATCAACCCGCTAGGACCAAAAGGAAAAATTATTTATAAAAACAACTGGAAAATGATTCATAAATTGTCGTGGTAACATGCAAGGAATGCCATAAATGAAACAATTGATTAGTTACGCTGCCTTTTACGAACGGTTTTGTGACTTATTTTAAGTGTTCATTCTTTGAAATCTTTAAAAATGTGCATGCTCTCATCTTTGTTGTGTCCTATTTTTTCAGAGCATGGCGAGTTGAGTAATCAATCCATCAGTTCTAACCTCTCATCCTCCGCGTCGTTAACAGAGTCCCTGGAAGATGCCACGGTAGGATCTTCGGGCAAACCAAGCGAAGTCTTCATCTTTGGGTAGCCATCTCAACATGCCTTGCGGTGTAATTTCAATGTCCACCTCAGATTTTCTAATAATTTGAGTTCTCTTGACAAAAACCTCCTAAAAAATTGGTAGTTTTTGTTTTCTTCTGGGACAACACTGTTCTTCTTTGAGCTCTTCCTTTGGTGTCAAACTCAATTTTCCAAAGTTTTGTCTTCTCATTTTATTAGCCATTTTTCATTGCCATGCTTTACTTTAAATTGTTTTGTGAGTCTATCTTGGGTTTTGAACGGAGTTGAATGTTATTTAGCTGAGGAATGTTGTGAAAGTTTTATATACAACTGTTTATTGAGGGTTTTTCTGTTTTCTTCTGAAGATAAACGTTAAAGATGTGAGAAGCTTCAGTTAATTTTAAAAATCCGACAAATGGAACATTTATAAAGTAATTTTTAAAAATTCGTATTTCGTATCACCTAAAGACTAACGTGACATCAAGATTTAACATGACTCAGATGAAACCAGATAAGTCCTCCATTATGTTGAAAGCCATGGGGAAAACTGTGTAATCATCAAGTCTAAACATGTTAAGTTTTTTTAAGGTAACTTTATTTGAATACATTATTTCAGACATTAACAACTTATTCTTCAAAATACTAAATTGTTTTTTTTTTTAATGCTTAGCTTTGTAATTTCCTGTTTCTTAAATTGTATTAAATAGCCATATAATAAACTAAAGAATTTTAAAACCAACTCTCACTTTTATATCATCTTTTGATACATTTATTGTCTTATACCCTTTTAAAAATAACAACCTGAAAGCACGCTTTATTAAAAAAAAACAGTGTTGAAAGATTATAGAAGAACTATCTTCAAAAATACAACATTACTAATTTGATATTCGTGCTCCACGTTAAATACTAATAGATGATGACTTAAAAAGATTAATAAAATTACGAAACTTAACATGATACTTATAGCAAAGGTTGGAAAACCATAACTCGCGAGTCAGATATGGCTCTAGTGATGGCTGTATCTGGCTCTCAGACAATCATTGCTCGCGAGCCAGATGTGGCTCTAGTGATGGCTGTATCTGGCTCTCAGACAAATGTTTGTTGTTGTTTATGTTTTAAAATTAAAAATAATAAATACACTTTTATTGAGACCCAATTGATCAACATATTAATAGCACATAAAATCAGAATAACAATTAAATTACAAATAATTCACGCACATATTTCCTGTACTTTAAATGTTTAAATTACACAAAATGCACACAATTACTTGAATTTTTAGCTGTCAACATAATGTCTGGCTCTCTTAGAATTACATTTCAAAATATGTTGAGTGTATCGCTCTCTCCGACAAAATATTTCCCGATCCTTGGTATAGAGGATCACATATTGTTGTTACAAAGCGATGTTTAAAATGTCACGTTTTCCCTCTAAACATAAACTTGGTTTAAAGTCTCAGACAGTTTTTAACTCTACTCTTGAATCCCAATGAGAACAGCTGAAAATTATTTCAAGACTAAAATCTAAAACTCGTTAGAAGACTCGAGGACTCAAAAGAAGCATATTTTAAACTTGTTATGCTTTTCATATAAAAAATACCAATTAAAGCATAGAATAAAATACAAATCTAAAGGGAGTGTAGTTAAGACGTTGAAGGCGTCCTCTACCCCATGTAGAGTTATTCATAGGAATGGTAAGCCAAAAATGTCAAGTATTACCAACCACTTTGTGTACTTCTTTTAGGTATGTAAACATATGTACACAAAACTCTAGCAAACGAAATGTCTGTCCGCCCTACTAAAGTGAATCACGGAATATAAGAGTTACATTTGACGTAAACAAGGGTTTCTTCCAAACTGCTCGTTCCATGTGATTGTCGGTAATAGCATTCAACCTGCAGTTGTTGTTTTTTAAATAATTATATGAATTTATTTTTAAAATATTTTTTAAAAACATTTTGTTTGTTTTGTTTTGGCATGTTTTTTTTCATGCTTTTTATAACGTCAAGTTGCGTTAATATCAATATCACTCTGGAGGAATCAGTAATAATATTTGCGCTGATCATGGCCAATTTGCTTTGAGTTCAGATACTGCTATGCCAACCAAATCAGTATTAACTACGGGGTTGGATGCCAGTTAACGTGCCAACCTGGTTGTGTAAATGACTTATGTCACTACTATAGTCATGTTTTTTTGGTTTATCCTTAAGTCTGATAAATTTTTAATTAATATTTTAAAGCCAAATGAAAGGGTTAATAGTGCTGGATAAACTGATTGTTAGGAAAATGACTGGGTATAAAGTGTTTAATTGTTAAATGTTTGATCCCAAGCAATAAGTAAGTACACGTTTGGCCTTCGTTCACTTTCACAACTTTCAAAACACAAACATTACAAGAAAGAAGGTTTGTGCGCATGTCCATTTGAAGCAGCCTTATTTTTCACGCCAATAAAATTTCTTATAAGTTATATAAGCTTTCTAATTTCATTGTCATATATATTTCGAAGTTCTATTAACCCTTGAAACGTTGAGACAGGAAACTTTGAGTCATTTAATGTAGAATTTGTTTTTATGGCTATTGATATTTCACCTTTCCTTTTGCTGGAGTTTCTGTAAAAGCGATGTACTCGTTTTAATGATCATTTTATTTCTTATGTCAAGTAAAGTAGATACACCGGTTGATATGCCAGATTGTTATTTATATCTCAATACAATCAACAACTTTAAATTTTATACTTGGTAGGGTTTTACGTAAACAAGTTTGTCGACCACTGCAAAAGGCTTGGAATGTCAACCGTTACCCTATAAGATATAAAGTGACTTAGACACCAACATAAATGTTAGGGAGAACTAAATCATATGGGGCTTCAACAAAAGATAGTATTTCAGTTTCAAGGCTAAAATAATAAAAATATAGAACTTCCAGTAAAATTAACAACAAGTTGATTTTTTAAAGTTATTTATGAAAATAGTGTCAAAAGAAACATGCAAAAAGAAAAACTTCGAACTTAAAAAAAAAAATAATTCAAGTCACCAACTCGCACCAATATTGAAACGCTGAAAAATAAACTTCATTTAGAAAGAAAACCATAAATGTTTTTTTAGATAAATCCAAAGAAAACAAAGATGAAATACTCTTAAAAAGTAGTTTTATAACAAAAATACATGAATTTAGTACAGAATATATAAATTAATTATTACTATCTATTATATTTGTGATAATGTTGCTAAAGCGATTCTCTTTTTTAATTTCTAAAACAGTAATAGGTGAGTTATCGCTTGCCAATATGAAAAATAATTACAAATGTAACAATTGCTAATTTTAGAAATAGTTTTAAAAATTTTATTGAAAAAGTTTTGTTTTTTTATTATTTTATTTTTTGTTGTTTTTTTTTTTTTGTTTTTTTTTTTAGTTAATCGTTAATTGATATAGGGCATGAAATTTTTTTACTTAGACCAATATATTGAAATAATTTTACCATGCGATATGTAAATATAAAAAAAAGTTCTTAATAAAGAAATTTATAATATATTATCATATTAGTCATTTTAGTATAAGTGTATTCATTTATACACACACATACACAAAAAAGATGGATTTTAAAAAAAATTCAGTACCGTTAAAAATTTTATTAAACATATGTCAAAATACCACACATCATAGTTTACGAAACACAGACACTGCCATGTCCTCTTGATTATCATTGTCTTAATTCATAATATTCAAATTTTATTTGATATTTTAACATTACCCAACCATACACACACACACGCATTCATAAGCGCCCACACTCTCCATTACTACAAATAGAATTTGTGTATCTTCAGGAATCTTACACTTAGCTAATTGGCTCAAGGGAGAAACTAGCAAATCAATTAATGGTACAGTAAGATTTGAATTTTAAAAGAAATATTGTTTAGTTAGTTTTAAGGATATGCTGCAGGTGTCGACAACATTACAAAAGAACACGCGGATAAGGGAGTGGATTTCTAACAACAATATCTCTACGTTCTGATTTCTGGTATCGGAACCCTTACAAAAATTTAACAGAAGAACTGCTCTTACTCATTCTGTGATCTTCTGTCTTTTTAAAAATGTTATTTTGTTTTTTTTAATAAAATTTGACATGTTTTCTTTTCCTTCTGTTTTCTTTTTTGTCTAGATTGTCATACTGCTAAACAGCACCTTTCTAGTTTTTTTTTTTTTTAAGGGTACAACTAGACAATCAAGCCAAATGGAATTATAAAATGTCATAATGTTTTCATTTTTTTAAAAAATATTTTTACTACAATATTTATTAGAAAATAGAAACTTCCAAAACATATTTCAAACAAGCAAGCACCTAAAAAAAAAATGTGTCTAGTCTACTTTTGTGGGGAAAAATTAATAAATCCTTTTAAGTGGCATTGCACCGATTACAGTACAATCATTAAATCACAATTTCTTTTCTTGTGGTGTAGTAGATTTTTTTTTTAAATTGATATAACATAATAAGACATTCGATATAGCCAAAAATTCTTTAAAGCAATATTTAATGGTTATATAAACTTATAAACTGTCAAGTTTTCTTTACAAACATTGCCAAGTGTTAATATCATAAAACCTTAGAGACCGTTGAGTTTCGTTTTTGGATAAGTTTATATGTTATACAAGTATCGGGTCTTATTTTTTTTAAATACAAGAGAAAAAATCAAATAAATACAATAATTTTCTTGCATAGGCACGAGTAAATACACCAAACATTGTCAAAAAAGCTTCAACTTGCCTTGTAACAATTTAATTCCGAAAGCCTAATTTTCCGTACCCATTTCCCCAAAATGACCTTAAATACTTACACAAAATACTACTCTTTCAGCTGATGAATACTGCGTCAAGAGTCTTTACAACCTTGTTCCTGTTCGAGAAAAGTGCTATATATATTTTCTGGAACAAGAGCCGGTCAACTTTACTTCCGCATTGGTAAGTACGCGTGCAGATTTAGAGCTTTTTTTCTAAACATTTGATGCAACAAACTGCTATAGAAAAATGTGTTAACTTATGGTAGATTATATTTCAAGGAAATAGTTATGGACTTGTTTATTAAAAATAGATAAAACTCAAATAAAATTCGATATAGATTAAATTTATAATATGGTTTATTGGCCCTTTCTTGGATAATCGTTTTGGTTCTAAGTAACCACCGTCCTAACTCGAGACAGAAGGATGCCGATGAATCTAAGGAAGAAAATCGATTCTAAAAATTACTTTTTAATATAATTGAAATAATCAATTTTATTTATTTTTTGTGAATCCAAATGGCATAAACTATTTTACCTTTTTGTGACAATCTAGGAGTCAAATATGAATCGATAGCATCCCTTCAATTGTGTTTAATCGACTCTAAGCGTATAATGACTTTTATATAAAATTATTTTTTAATAGAAAAAGTTATAACATTTCTTCTACAGTTGAACTGTAAGCAGTTTGGACTTTCTCTAATGAGGATAGATAACATGCTAGCCACAGCTGAAGTTCTTGGTGGAAACGAACACTTTCGTTCTTTTGCCAAAGGTAGTTTTTATAGTTGTATTTGTTAAAATGTTTACTTGTGTTTTTATCACGTTTAAGGATTCGATGTATTTAGTTCCTTACAGTTTCTTTTACATTGTATTGAAACTAGCTTGAGTCGCTTCATCCCAGGCTAGGCAAAAAGGTTTATTCCTCAGCAACTGGTTTTATGTCTGTATGCCGCAATACCGATCAAACATGTATCACAATCTAAGCGTGTTTTTTCGCAATCACAGAATGTTCTTTTCTTTACCGGAAAAGCCCTTCGATGGGATTTTTAAAACAAAGATTTTTATTATTTCAACAAACACTGCACTTAGTAATATTCAAGATAGCCTTTCTCATTAAATAATTTATCTGTGTTTTAATTTAATATAAAATGTTTAAACGCCTTTCTTTTAAGTGTTGCTTTTCACCGAGCACAGATTTTAAAAATCGTTTTATTGTAATTTTAAGTTTTCTTGAAAAAATTAATAAATTCACTTGTTTGAAAGAAGGAAAAACGTATGGTAGGAATAATCGATCTCACGTGACAGCGAGTTTTTTTATTTGACAAGGTTTAATATATGTGGCGCCTCAGTAAATGGTGATATTTGTGATGCTTACGATGATGATTATTCATATACTTAAGCAAGACTTAAGTGCGATCTTAGAGTCTTCTTGGTTTAAGCAATAAAAAAACTCAGAGAAGACATGATTTAAAGTAATTCAACTCAATTTTCTTTGACATTTTAGAAAGTTGTAATTGAAATCATCATAAATAACCATTTAAAAGAACTTATTATTTTTTCTTAGATGTCTTCGTTTTGTTGGGGGCCAGGTATGACACCAGATCAAAAGTGTTCCGATGGCTCGACAACAATGAGCAAGTGGACCAGGATGTGATCCAACCCCCGGACAAAGCGCAGTATGGGGACAACGACTGCCTCGCCCTGGCCAGTAATATGAGTGTCATGGTCGTGCCGTGTGGTCACCCCTTTAGAGTGGTTTGTATGGGAATAAGTAAGTTGTTCCTTCAATAAATTACGAGATATCTGTTATCATTCTGCATAGAAATGAATTATTTGATTCGTTTAATGTGTAACTATTTCTCATATATGGGGATAGATTTCTTTACATGTTAACCGCTTTCTTAAGCAATTTTTTCCCGTACAATTTAATGGTTTTTATCAAGCGATTAGTGTCAATCGTTCCCTAAAAAAGAAAAATAATTTACTTTTTGAAAGAACGCAAATGCGTATTTTTGTTTCCTTTTACTATATCTAATTAAATTCAACCTCTAATAAAAATCAACAACATTGTTTAATGCAAATATGCATTTATCAAAATATTTTTTTTTATTTTAACGTTTAATAATTTTTTGTTGATGTTTTTAAAATTTCCCCATTGCTGCATGATTTTTTAGATATGAATATTAAAGAACAGAGCCGCTATTTTTTTAAATTATGTTGGCCCTTTCACTTTTTTCTAAAGTAGCCATGTTTTTTCCTATAACTTGACCACGTAATGGGCGGTCTAGCGTCATTTTGTTGAACCATTCCATTTTCAGAGGCAACCTTTTTTGGTGCACAGAAAATATACAGGTGCAACTGTCGAAAGGGATCGTGTGACGTTAACGGATATTGTGTAGAGGCAGACGGGAGGTGTGCGCTCGGCTGGTTCGGGGATATTTGCCAGTTTCGTGAGTCAATTTTATGACAGCGGGGCAGGGGGTGGTTATAGCACACAAAAATTGGTAAGTAACTTAATAAATTTTTTAGACTGTAA
The DNA here is from genome assembly GCA_002072015.1 of Radix auricularia. NCBI lineage: Eukaryota > Metazoa > Mollusca > Gastropoda > Lymnaeidae > Radix > Radix auricularia. Next base: position 741,245 of record MUZC01000888.1, read on the forward strand.
AATAAAGTGCGAAATTATTATGTTATCATTTTTTGGAGGCATGTGGTAAATAAAGAAAATTATCTTATCAAAAGTAATATAATAGAAAAAAAGTAATAGGATTTTCTTTAAGTGAAAGTATGTGTGTACATGACTACTGTCAAGGTATGAGAATCACTGTCAATGAATGTTTCTGAGTTGTTGATGAGTTGGCAATGAGTTTTGTGAGTTGTTGTGAGATTGTTTTGAACAGTGTTCAGAGACTGACTTGTGGAAGGTCAGACAATGACTTGAGAGTGCGCGCAAGGGCTATATATAGTGTGGGCCTGTGTAGTGTGGCGGAGAGACGAAAGCAGACGTGTACGAGACGAGAGGAGACAAGATACGAGAGGCTTGTAACGTCCGTGTGGGATCGTTCGGCCAGAGCTGTGTATTGATGGATAGTGTATCGAGGTGTGCTCGAACACTAGTAGGCTGCGGGCATGTATGCTGTGCCGTGAGATCTCGAACGATGTAAAGACTGCGATCCTGTAAGCCTGTATACTGTAATGTCTCGATGGCTGTATGACGGATTGTTCGTGTATTTATAGTTCAATAAAGAGCATCTCCTGTTCGACAAGAGTCTGTCTTTATTGCTAAGATAGTTCCAGAACCCAGTACGCAACAACTACATAAAGTGACTAATAAAGTGGCGTACACTATAACTGTACATCACATTCTCGTTGCCCTATTACCTAAACAACCCAGTCGCAGAAAATCTTTTATGACATCCTAGAAAGTCGTAGCTCACTTACTCAAAAGCTAGATACAAGGAAACACAGAGGAATAGAGTGGACATACAATATGGCATTAAGTATGGGATTCCAAACATTTTCCATTTAAAAAATGTATTGTAATGGAAGTGAATGCTATCTGTCCGCATGCGATGAGTTAGAGGCGAAGCAAGCTTTACTTTACTCGAGCTTTACACAAGCTGTACCACTGACTGGACTATTGTAAGATCATCTCATTTATATTGTATTGCAATAGATAAAATATTGCTGAGATGATCATTTCTGGTAAACAGGTGGCAAGAAGCGAATAGTGTAAACAAAGTTTAATTTTTTTTAAAAGGAATCTACGTATTTTATATATGTAAATATTTTCAGGGGATGTGTTAACAAATGTCTCTAACTTACTAACGGACGAAGATGATAAGACGTGCATAAAAGACGCGGAAAGCCCGCAAGAGTTTCACTTAACCAAACCAAACTATTTGTTATGGATACGAATAATTGCCATGATTCCTGGTACACAATTGGTTTAAACTATCGACTTAAAAACGTATTTAATTTTAACACAAGTCTTAGTTTTATCCATTGTGTTATCAACCTGTTAATGAAAAACAGCATAAGCATCATTTCACCAAACTTTCATCCCAATTATTTGCATGATCGTACACCTTAAACACATAGTGTCTACTTTGGTAAATGATGATTAACCTGTTGCTAAATTGTGTGGTGTTTTTTTCTATAAAACAATTTCTCACAGTTGTTTGTTTTTCTTATTAAACTAAAAAAAACATTCAAAAGATTTATTACCATTTTTTTAAAATTTCAATACCATTCGTCAGATCAGCTCAATCCGTCATTACTTAACAGACAGTGCAACAAAAACTCTAGTCTGTTCTCTTGTTCTAGCTCGTATGGATTACTGCAATTCTCTTCTGTCAGGTGCGCCAAAACAATGCATTGAAAAACTACAGAGAGTTCAAAATTCAGCTGCAAGATTAGTTCTAAGGGCAAAAAGACATGACCATGTTACTCCGCTACTTTACTCTCTTCATTGGCTACCTATACAAGCCCGAATTGATTACAAACTGGCCGTTCTGTGTCACAACTTCTTTTCTGACTCATGCCCTTCATATCTTACTGAACTTTTGTCAGTCTACTCACCAAGTCGTCAGCTACGCTCCTCTGCGGATACACGCATTCTCTGTGTTCCTAAGATAAGAACTAAAACATTTGGCGAAAGGTCATTCTCCTTTTGTGCAGCCAAACAATGGAATTCTCTTCCATTACACATCCGTAGCATTTCAACTGCTAAGTCATTTAAGACTGCACTTAAGACACATCTTTTTAAAATTTATTTTCAAAAATAATAAAACCACATTTCTGTAATTGATTAGCGTAGCTGATGTATTGAGTATACCGTATTGTTATTTATGTAGTTAATATGCTATGAATGTTTCTTTTTATTTATATATGTATTTTTGTTTCCATGTAAAGTGCTGTGAGCCTGGCTCCTTGCTGGGATACAGCGCTATATAAATCATCGTTTTATTATTATTATTATTATTATTAAATAATGAACTCTATATGGAATAAAATAAAATAACATATCTAATAAAAATTTATAAGAGTCTTACTTAAATACAAAAAAAAATAATAATAATAATAATAAATGTTCAAAAATGGTATTTTTTTCTTTCAAAAGTATTTTTACATTAATATTGTCTACAAATTTCTAAATTATATTTAAATTCTATTGCAGTATTCTAACACCATGTTCTATTAAGGCTGAAATCAACAATTATTTAACTAAATAATTTAACTTAAAACAATTAATTTAACGTTTACCTGAGGGTCTGCATATTTAATGTTTAATAAATTTTTCCACATAGAAAACTTAAACTTTGCAATTACAGCAGCACATTAAATCAATTTATGTATTGAATCGATTTTCACCTCATTTTATCGTCCATAATATTTTTTTAAAAACTGTTTCGTATGCATTTTCTTTAACAGACGTCTCACTAATTAAGCCGGCTTTAAAGTTTATCTTAAGCTTGTGCTAATTGTTCGTGTCAACAAGTGTGGCATATTAATAATTAAAATTTATTATAAATTATCTCTGGCAATTTATTTTTGAAACAAATTTAAATTTACAAACCGGTTTATTTGAAATGACAATGTTCTCGGTTCTCCAGGAATGGTTAACAAATTTTAAGAAAAAAAAATAACATAAAAATGTTTATAAATTAAATTAATTTTAAAATTAAGTCATCTTCTAATTTCAATAATATCTTAAAAATGAAAATCCTTGACATTTTATAAAAACCAACTTGAATATTGTCCTTACAAAATATGTTCCTATCTTACGGGATATACTTCATTTCAGGTCAACTGAAGGATATTCAAGTGGAAGCTTTACAACTAAATGGTCAGGTCGCTGAAAGGGTTGACAAAACTCACCTCTTGCTCGAAGACACATGGCTTGACATTCTCTGCCACACGAATTTAACGCTGTTCTCCAAGATAATTTTAAAATGGGATGGGTTCAAATCCCTCTGTACAGTCAACAGTTTTGGGGGTAAGTCTTTGCTTCAATGGACCAGTATTTCTTAAATACCGTGCCCCATCAATTAACAAATGTTGGTCTAATTTGACGAACCCTTAAAGTACCCACCTTAAGAACGTTAAGTCTCATTAGACTCGGTGTCAACAAAAAATAATGCTTATAGTACATGTAGTATGATCGTAAGTTTGCTTTACATTCTTATCAAATCGACTGTTTACTCGGAGTCAGACCAGACATATGAAATCTCTCTCTCTCTCTCTCTCTCTCTCTATCTCTTGCCTCTTAATGGATGTTTGTGTTCTTTCTCGTTATATCTTTCAAAATTTCAGGACAGAATATCGCATTGAAAGAGAAGGCACAATTTCTATCATCAAGTGCTTCTATAACGACGGACGGTCTTTATGGGATATTTGCACCAACTACAGAAAACAAAGATCACTTCTGGACTGTGAACTTCACAATGCCTCACACAGTATATGAGATAGCGCTCTTTCGTCTCTCTGGTAATTTGTACAACTAGTGTTTTAGATAAAAAGATAAGAGGCAAACTGCATGCTTTTTTTAAAGTAACAAATACCGGATAGAGCGACAGTTGCAGACGAAAGATCCCAGTGTTCTGAAAAGTGCCTGTGACGTTAGTAAACAAACAAAATACTCTTTAAGGACAAATTTAACTATTTTTTTTAATGATACTTTTAAAAAGTGTCGAAGGAGAAATGAATTAAAATTAAATGGAGATTAGATGAATGAGGACATTTTAATAAAAAATATTTCAACTATGTTTAAGACAACGAAATTATTAATTATAATTATTTATTGCTAATTTTAAGTAAAGACCCTTTAAAAATATTTTGAGAGTACCTTTTCTGTGTAACTCTCTTGTTATTTGTATTGCTCTTGTTCGTCCGTCGGAATCAATGCCGACCGTAGAGTACGCGGGGCCCATGGCAGCAAACTATGAGAGGGGCCCCGGGAACAAAACAGCAGACGAGGAGCGAGGCATATGCAAATATTGCCATATGTGAAAATAATTGGGGGGAAGGGATTAGTTAAATTTTAGTCTATACCCTTATTGACACATACTTATTTACAGTTGTATTTATTTCATTGATGATCTTTACACTAAAAAGGATTTCAACAATTAAGATGTTTTGTTTGGGTATGCTAATTGACAGTTTATAAATATATTAATATAGCTAAATATTTTTGTTTGTTTGTAGCTTCTACTTCCACCTTGTTCTTACAATTTACAAGCAAATCTTGCGAGCTGGGTGGCTGAAAATAAATTCTGAAATAAGTTCATGATTGTTAATATCCTTAGTAACTCCATTCTCAGTTGACAAATTAGCTAAGTTACTATCTTCAATGATTATATAATTATTGATCCCAACAATGTTTTAATAAGTTTAGTAACGTCATTCTCACTCGACAAATTAGCTAAGTTACTGAGCCCATCTTCAATCATTGTTGATCCCTAAAAGGTTTTAATAAGCTTTTATTTTGAAAAGCGTCTTTATCTGGAAGCCACAGTGATAGGCAGAGTTTAAGGTATTTGAAGTGCAGTGTGCGTGCTAGGAAAGTCACAATGACCCTTTGTTTACTAAAAGAAACTAGATAGTTGTAGGTGACTGTAGGAATATAGGACTCAATGATTGGGACTCTTCAGCAAGCATGAACCACCAAGTTCCTTTGTTTGATTTCTATGCTTTTTTTTTTTAAATTATATAAATATAAACGTCAAAAAAACTTCAAGTGGAACATTGTCAATCTATATAAATGGGACAATTTTATCTATGAAATCCAATGTGTTAAAGTAATTTGAAAACATAACACTGCTGAAAAAAACTCGTGGTGTCGGGATATATATTACAAGCCTTTCTTTTCCTTTTATTTCTCCGTGGGACTGGCAACAAAATTAACCTACTTTGTTATGTCGACTCCTCAAGGATTTAAATGTCTTACCGTTCTAATCACCTTTGCCCAAAACAGCTCACACGATCTTGGGGTTTAAGACCTTCAACGTGACACTTACCACTCCAAGCGGTGCGGAACTTCGACGCAACAACGAAGGTGCGCATTCGTTTACAGAAACGGACGTTAGCACACATGTTATGTCCGGAAGTCTGGAGATAGTCGGAAACGTCACGATCACGCTTAATGACACGTCACTAGATTTGGAAATTGTTGAGATTGAAATTTTTGGAGGTAAGAAATCGTGAGAAATAATTTGATGTGCACTAAAAATGGATTTAATGTTAAAATCTGAGCTTTCTCGGGCTTGGTAGACTTTGGCGGCGCCCATCTTCTCTCCTGGTCAGCGGAGAACTTTTAAGCGATAGTCATTCATCATTCTAAATGTTGTTTTGCGTGGGCTCGATCCAACGCCCTTCAGCTTGTGAGGTTAACTCATTGTTGACCTCACTATCCACCGACATAGCATCTTAGTATTTTTAGAAATATTCCCATGTTACATATAAAGAGCGAGATACATTACTTTAACTCCATTACGTTTCACAACGCCAACGAGTGTTTTATATTGACCGCACACATATTTTAAAAATGGCTAGAAAAAATCCTAGAGCTGAGCAACAACCTCTTTAGCCCTCCAACCTGCTAACACTAATTCTTTGATATGGAGCTATTTGATGTAAAAATGATCTGTTATCACTGGCGCTATTAAAATAATTTTAAAATGTGTCTAAACCAGAGTCATTTAACACTCCTAGCTTCATGCTGGATAGCCAATTAAATGGTTAGCAGTACATCCGAACAAAAACCCATTGTGAAAGTTTCTTTTTTTTCAATGCCGCTTATATCCACTTCTTTTTTTAATAATCTTTTAATTGATGCAAGGTACTTTTAAAATCCCTTATATTAACTTCACCATCGTCTCTTGGGTCATCCGTCCGTCGGGTCGTCCAGCGGAAAAACAAAAGTAAAGAATGACCAACTTTCCGTCATGCTATCGAGCTGAAATTTTGCACATAGACTTGTGTCATCCAGTGTCTCAAAATTTCATAGCGATCGAATGTACCGTAATTAAATAAATGCACATTTGTATCTGTATATAAATGTATGGTAATATTTCTCTTGTAGACATTCGCGTGTTTGCTGGAGTTCAGTCTCGCCATGGGTAACCACACCCCGACACCCACCCGTCCCCTGTAAATATTTGTCGCGCGCTGCATTTTATTTTGAATACTTTTAGTTCTGTCTCATATATAAGGGTATTTTAGTCAAAAACTTTGTTTTAACAACTACAACGTGTTTATTACTGAACCTGTCTAATAGAAGCGCTCTAAATGACATTGTCTAAAGAGCGGCAGAAATGTGCAGTTTTCAGTCTGTGGAAGTTTGACCCAAGGTGACATGTCTCTCAAACTCAAATGTTCCGGTTACAATAGTTGATAGGCGGTTGATGAATTCCTGAGCATTGAATGCTTACGTTAAAAGAGTCTTTGAAAACACGTTCCTTGGCACAAAGATCGTTCTTAATGTTATTTTCATTTTTTTTAAAAAATACAACAATAATCTCTATTACCTTGTTTGTTCTGGTCTAGTCTGAATCTTTAAATAATTTAAATCTGAAATTGTGTTCGACTTCTCGTATACACTAATGTGATGTAAGAATTAGGGAAGCCTTCCGAAAATTCATGAGTATTTGGTATTCCAGAAACCTAATCAGCAATAGACCCAAAAAAAAGATATTATCATTCCGATTTAACAGACGATGAGAACTACAGCCATTACTGAAATTCGGTCCTATATTAACAATTTCCTAAAAAAAAGTTATCACTTTTCGCCGGCAGTACATAAAAAACAACGTGGAATAAGGGCAACGGACAAGGTAGAAACCAATTGATAAAGAGATCTTCAGAATCGGTGGCAGTGGATTGGTCATGTGCTATGAAAACCTGCATCCAGTACAACAAGACATGCTCTGAACTTAAACTGTATGGTAAGCTGAAGAGCGGTCCTCCACGAACAACGTTGGAGAACATGAGTTGAAGGCAGACATCAAGAGAATCGGACATAACTAGAAGAGGCTGGCCCAGACTAGGGGTGCTTGGAGGACTGTCACAGGAGGCCAATGATAGGGATACCTGGAGGACTCTTGTAGTTGGCCTATGATAGGGATGCTTGGAGGACTCTTTTAGGTGGAATATGATAGTGATGCTTGGAGGACTCTTGTAGGTGGACTATGATAGGGATGCTTGGAGGACTCTCATAGGCGGCCCCTGATAGGGATGCCTGGATGACTCTCATAGTAGGACAATGATGGGATGCTTGGAGGACTCTCGTAGGTGACCTAGTCGCTTGAAAGGATCGTTGAAGTCAAAAATATTTGGCGGGTGCGCGTCTTATTATATAAGATTAAGTTGTTAATTTTTAACAAATTAAAATCTTATTTGAACATTGATTTGTTTTTCAATATTTGTCTTGTCTGTTTTATTGTCGACAGTCAGGGCTTTCATCCAAACTAGCCTACTTACCTGTCATTAATTATACCTCAACGTGCCAATTATAAATTAAAAAAACTATTAGCATATACAATTATTACGTTTCTTCCAGTGTGTGTGCCTCCATTGTACGGGGTTCGATGCCAGTTTCTTTGCAAATCTGGTTGTGTAAATGACTTATGTCACTACACTGGTCATTGTGTAGTGATTGCCAACACACAGCAAAGTGCGTATACATCAGCTGGTAGCAACAATGAAGGGTTTTAGTAATAGATGTCGCACCATTCGTTTCAGTTGATTCATGCGGTTCATTTTCATGAGAAGATTTTTTAATCTCAAATTTTTGTATTGTTTTTATTTTTATTAAGACTATTTTTAAATAACTTGTTTTGCATTAAAAGTTGTTTCAACTTAGGGAAATGATCCAAAGTGTTTAGTTTGCTTCACTTCTTAATCTCAGCCAACAGATTTAGAAAAGAGGCAAGACGTTCTCTCAAAATGCAACGTTTCTCACTGAAGTAATTTTGGTTAAAATGTGCAAGTAGTTAGCTTGTAAACAATGACAGTATTGAAATATAAGAATGTAACTACCAAGATAATTTATAATGAAACGATTACATTAATCGGTCGAGTTCAGAAATAAATCTAACGTACAACAAATATTGTCATGTTGCTACGAAAATACAGTTGACATTTTCGTTGCCAAAAACGAAAATTATAACATCATTTGATAATAGGGCAATGTCATCTTCAGTATTTTAGATCATGCAGTATTGCAGATGAGAGAGTGTTGAAAAAATATTTTTGACGAGAAGTTAAAATTATCTAAGACACAAATTAATAGTTCCTAGATTTCATATGGATAAAGTATTATATAACTTATTAGAATATATATATATAGGATATCACAGTAAGAAAATAGTATTTACTAGAGTAATAGTATTTTCTCAGGATATAATATATTAAAAATAAAACATCTTACTGTCCATCAAGAAAGAAGTCTATAATGACTCAAGGTCCCAAAATATCCCGAGAGTCGTGTGGAGCGCAGGTCGCAATATTTGAAATAACTTATGATAAATATTTAGTTTCTTTGCAATTACAATACATCTCTTTGATTATTCTCCATTCCATGTAATTAAGGCTGAAATTTAAATTTATGTGTTTTAGCTCAGGAGACAAAAACCACAAACTCTACAAAAGTATCCACGACAGTTGTGCAAAGTAAGTGATCTCAGGTTTGACAATTTTCTAACTACGCCTTTTTTAAACAAAATGAGGGGTAAGACTGCAATCAGGCTTATAAAAAAGTAAATGGAAAAGAAATAAACAAGGTAAGGGTTAGCCTGACAGGACGTAACGAAACATCGAACGTTTCGGCAAAGAGCCTTTTTCAACGAACATACAATACAATAATAAGATTACGGGACCCTTGCATTACATAAGATGAATGTTGTGTTTGCTTTGACCAACTAGCCATTTTGACCCACCCACTCTCTCCTTTTTATATAGGCTTTCTCTGTTCTCTTTCAGCTTTACTTTCATTGACTCTTTGGATTTCACCGCAGCTAACTTTTTATTTTTTATATTCGTTTTATTTGTGTATTGTATGTTCTTTGAAAAAGGTTCTTTGCCGTAACGTTCGCTGTTTTGTTACGCCCTGTCAGGCTAACTCTTATCTTGTTTACGTCGTGTCGTTTTGATTTAGGTCTTTTAGTTGCTCTAGCAATGTGTAAACTCTTAGATCTTCTAGCTATGTATAAACTGTTAGATCTTCTAGCTATATGTGAAATCTTAGATGTTCTGATTATGTGTAAAAACTAGTTAAGCTAATTATATATCAATTTAGGCAATTTATTAATTTTAATACCGTTTGACCTAAAGCTTACGTTCGTAAATCTCAGGCAAGTGCCTTTGGAACACTGCTTTCAGCTCTTTTTGTTCAGCCAGCAAGGAACCAACACGTTGTCGAAATATACAACTTTCTGACCGCTCTGGGCAAATTCGGCAAGTCCAACTGTGGACTCCTCATCAACATTTTTTGTGTGACCAGCTTGCGATGCTGGTAGCTTGCGCCCATAGCACCCAATTTGTTGAAGCTGGAAAAAATGTGGACGTTTTTTATCCTCATTTGGGTCATGAATCTCAGATACCAAAAATTGAACTTCAACCATGGGTCTCTTCGTACTGTAAGTTATGTACTGCAAGCGCAACTCGGAAGTAGTATCTTTCAACCTATTTCTTTGAAGCCGTGTGGGAAACTAACGTTAGACCCTTGGAGGAATGGTTAATTTAAGTTTCATATAACTTATAACAATTATGATTTTATTGAAGTGATCGAGAATAAGTTAACTTTCTTATCTTATTTTATCTTATAGGCTATGTTACAGACGCTCATTTCATACAGGAGATTATTGCGTCCTACGTTTATTTATGGTTTGTGTTTAGTCCTGCATTCTTATTAGAGTTTTAACTGATGACAAAGTGTTGGCTTTGCTGGCTTCTTCATGCAACCCATCCACGCCCGAAGTCTGGACAGGACGAAAGAAAACGTGTATGCGTTTGTTCTTGCTAACGGAATAAGAAATGTGTTTTTATCCTTTGGTCAATCTGAGGGTTGTATTAATCTATATCAATGTGCTTGCACATTGGGCCTTGATGATCTACATCCTTTTTCAGTCTAAAAGTACTGCCAGATAGCAGAGTCGGCATCACACAACATAAGTGATTGAAGCACCAAAATATGATACACGTTTCTATTCGAATGTATCACACACATTTCTGTTCATTGATGTGCAAGAAAAGACATGATTCTACTGACCAAAATCTGTTTCCGCGCCTAATCAAATTATTTCTCTATTGTTACCACTCAAGATGTGCCCACCACTATAGCCAGCGTTACAAGCACAACAGGCGTGACACAGACAACTGGTGTCACAAACACCACCAGGCAAATGGTTTTTGGTGAGTGAAATAGCGATTTTTTTGTTTTCATCTTTTTTTACATCGTATTATTTAATTAATTATTTATTTTTCTTTAACTATTGCATACATTATGAATTACTATTTTAAACACTTTTTAAAGGGTAAGTAATTCTTGATATACTGCTTGTTTAAAAAAAATTATATAATACCATTTTGAAGCCACTATCTCGTTGAATTAGAAATGTTTTGAACACAATGAGAAAATGCTCTTCGTTATATGAACGACTTTTGTTATTTCTTCAGAGAATGAGTGCCCATTAGGATACGCGGGGAAGAAGTGCAACTATCGTTGTCACTGCACAAACAAGCTGTGCGATAAAAAAGGGCTATGCAGTCGGAACTCACACTGTGCAGATGGCTGGTTTGCTTTGTCTTGTCAATACAGTTAGTGATTGATGATATGTGAACGTAGGCAGTGTTCTGTCAATACAGTTAGTGCTTGTTAATATGTTAACGTAGGCAGTGTCTTGTCTATACAGTTAGTGATTGATGATATGTGAACGAAGGCAGTGTCTTATCAGAAAGATGTGGGAAAAGTTCAATGGAAAATAAATAGATAAAAGGAGCTGTAGAGAGGGAATGTGAGACATTGGGTGAAGAGCGTTTGGACAAAGTATGGGAAAACATATTTAATATTTGTAAAAAAAATTGTTATTATTAATAGTAAAATTAAATTATGTTATTGGCATGTAAATTACAAGATATATACATCAATAATGTATTAAACAGTGAATTTATGCTTTATTTATTGACTAATACAAAAGTAGACCTTTGGCTAATGTCTTCGTCAGCACAAATTACTTTCTTACAACTGACATTTAATTACTTTTTTTTTTGTTGCTGTTGAAAATTTGATTCACTTCAACAATTATTTGTCCCAAAGAGGACGTTGCTGCGTCAGCAACTGTCCATAACCCCGTTGTAAACGACAACAATGACGTGACGTGTTACGAGCCGCCGCTCGGCACAATCAGCGTCACATTCAATGAGAGTTTCTACTTCACCTGGGCGAGAGTTGTGTTTCTGGACAATGGTGAGAATGAGACAAAAACATTTCAACGCCATTCTAAAACCAAAATGAGACAAAAACATTTCAACGCCATTCTAAAACCCAGATGAGACAAAAACGTTTCAACGCCATTCTAAAACCCAGAAGAGACAAAAACATTTCAACGCCATTCTAAAATGAGACAAAAACATTTCAACGCCATTCTAAAACCCAGATGAGACAAAAACATTTCAACGCCATTCTAAAACCCAGATGAGACAAAAACATTTCAACGCCATTCTAAAACCCAGATGAGGATAAGGCATAAACAGTGTAACACCAGTTTGAAAGGCACACGTGGACCTTTAACTTTTATTAAAAATTTAAAAACCATATGTGATTAAACTTTAAGTTTTAACTTTAGTTTTATAATTATCGGTTGATAAGCTAAGGATATTTTGGTTCGTGTAATTTACATTCTCAATATTTTAAGCTACTTAGCAGAATCGTGCATTATCTGTAACAAAAACATACCAATAACCTTTTAGAAAATATTATATACATCTAAGTGCGACTCAGAAATTTATTTTGAAATTTAAACTATGCGATGCAGTTTTAATTTTTTTTAAAATCTAGGTATATTGGGACCATCTCATTAAAGGTAGGTCATTGCGGTGGTCTCACTCTGAAGAACCCCGTTTACAATTATAATTTCAATACAGATATGTCCCAATCATATGTTGACTAGCAATGTCAGGCGATTTCACTATAATGAAATATACCTTTACATTAGGAACCTTGAGCATTAATATATCAAGATACCAAAATAAAAAAAGGTAATTTTTATGGATAGCAAAGCCATTAGTGCTCTCACCTTCACAAAGCCACACTAAAATATTGATGAGAAACTATTGCTAAAAAGTCCAACGCTGAGTTGGAGATGAGATGGGCTCCACCGAGTCTATCTTGCCCCCAGAAGGTTCCAATGGAAACATTAGAACCCAATTCGATCATGTGTGAAAAATATAATACGATAATGATAAGATAAAGAATAAAAATTGTTAAAAGCAATTTAAATCGTTATTAACAATTAATAGACAGCTTCACTGTTTCCATGCAGAGAACGTCTCCGATATAACCATAAGTTACTACTTCCTTGACCGTGTGGTCAAGTGCAGTAACACTCGGGCAGTTGAGTCGGGCACCAGTACGTACGACTTGTACTGTGCGGAGGACGTCACGTCATTACAGCTACTCGTCACCTGGAAGGGAAGGGGACAGATCTGCTCAATATATGTCAGCGGAGGTAAGGAAGAGTCTTATATTAGGGACAGTGATGTTCGTAGGGAAACAGAATGTAGGCTGGTCGGGTAGAAAATAACCTGTATATGTATATCATACGCAATAGCCAAAAGACGCTGACAAACCAGCACGACGCAGCATATAAATAGAATGCGCCAACGCAAGCAAGGTGCATGAAAAACCCTCCCTTCCCTTGCCTGCACATCGTTTGCCTCTAGATAAGCTCCTTCTGCTCTCTATTTGAGATGGCATCAAAGGCCATGAGTTACGAGAATTCTTATAGGTCCAGCATGGGAATATCTTGGCAAACTCCCACCTCTCCACCAAGAGGCGTAGCTGACAAGGGCAACCCCAACACGGTCCCCTCTAAGAGGGGGCTGTCTGGGCAGGGTTAAATTCACTCGAAGCTCACCGTCCTGCCTCTCAAGGGAGGATGTGGTTTTTCATACTTTGACCCGCCATTGCTGTGGCTCTATCACGGTACAGAGAAACGGGTCTAATTTGCCTAGGACTGTCGCAAGATAGGGGGAATCATAACTGTAGCCTAACCCGAGGGGTGCGGGCAACCACAGAACCAACCACATAGTGTTTGGTAAGGGCACCCCTTGTCTACGCCACTAACAAATGTTCATTCTCTGTTGGGTCGAGCCGTTAGGCTGTTAGGACCCGGTTCAATTTTTAGCAAACGAGCCTCATCAAGCGGGCATCGCCATAGAGGTAATCCTCTGCAGGTACCAAAACTTCACCCTCCAAAACCCCGTCCAACTCGGGGCAACATTCTAGTACGTGGGCCACCATTTCCTCGGGGCAGCCACACAGCCGACAGGCCAGTTTCCTCCTCTTGTCAAACTTGTATAGGTAGCTTCGTATTGGACAATGGTCAGTTCTCATCCGTGTTATGAGCGTCTGACTACTACGTTGAAGTGTCCACCAGGGATCGCTTTTGATCGGTCGCGGCATTGTCTGGTACACCTTCCTGGCCGTATTCCCATTTGCCCAGCCCTCAAGCCACTTCTCACGGAAATGGTGTTCTAGCCATGACTTGCCCCCCAGTTGGGTCAAGGGTTTATCGGGTTGGGGCTGGGCTGCGTCTGCCTTAGCCAGTGCGTCGACCCTGTCTGATTGGGCCGTACCGCAGTGTCCGGCCATGTACTGTAGGACTACTCTGCCGCCATGTGCCAGAAGTTCACCTAATGTCTCCAAAATGACACATACCGTCTTGGCCCCCAGAGAGGATCGATCATAGGTTTCGAGCGAAAACCGAGAATCGGTGAGGACCACGACGGTCGGGAAACTCTTTCTCTTCGATAGACTTAGGCGCACTTCCTTAAAACCCCTGTGTATCGCTTCCAGTTCTGCTTCATGACTACTGTTAGCAGATCCACACGGCCCCGACAGCTCAACGCTGTCGGGTCATGGCTGTGGGACACCGTATCCACTTCTGCCATCTCTGAAACGTGAGCCGTCTGTAAAGACCTTTACCACGCTGTCTCCGTAGGCCTCGATTGTGCGCAGTCTCGTCTCGCAAGAGCTCGACGGGACTGGCCCTAATCACCGCGGCATTTGCCAGTGTCAAACGTATTACAGGCGGGTCAAAGCTTTCATGTGGCCCTCGAGCAGGGACCAGTTGCATTCGTTCCCTGTGCTTGGGTAGGGGGACTGAGTCTTCTAGTTCGTAGACCGCGTCCATGAAGGAGGAACTCTTCAGTCTTGTCTTCTTAACCCATCGTAATTGGTAGTCTACGCCACTGAAAATCCTACATGTGGAAGAAAATCAGCAGTCCCGAGCCTGCGCTCTTCATGGGGCTTCCCGGAAAACCCCCTCAGCCCTCTGGCCCCCTACGGGACGTACAGACTAAGACGCCCCCCCCGGAGCGGTCGCTGCTACAAGCGGCCGCCTGGGCGTCCAGGACACTAGGTCGAAAACGCCTCCCACTAAAGTGTGCCTCCCAAGGGAGGAGTGTAATTTCCTACTGTGACTCGCTATCAACATAGTATCACTTTGGCGCCACCACGGCAAAGCTTACGAGTCTTTATAGTTTAGATCGCCGCAAAGCGTGGGATCATCACTGACCTACCCAGGAATTAACCCCCTAGTGGGATCTATTGTTATATACAAAGGGTATGCTTGAGCCTGACAAGACAACTGAAAAAAATTAGTGTGGAACGACAAATTCATTTTTTTTAAAAATTGATTACAAAAAATTATTATAATAAAAAATAAAATCATAGTTAAAGTAAAATCCATTATTCTTATCAACTATTAACATCTAATATATTGTGAAGATTCCAATCGCTTATTAATATGCCGTCACCTCAGTCGACTAGGTAAATATTATGAAGACTTAAATCATCTGGCAAATCCTTAGAATAGTCAAAATAAAGAAAACCCATTTCTTGTGCCTTTTAAATTAAGTCTTTGTAATATTTACAAAGTCGACAGGGGTGAAAATATTTTGAGAAGTAGATAGAAACTATACGAGTTCTATAGTGTTAATAAAGTATAGTAGATTACTCTAACTGTCACAAATCGTATAACTTTAGAGGTGATATGTAGACCCCCAATCCTTTGCCTTGATAAAAATCCCCCTTACCTTATGATTTGTTAAAAACGTTTTATCCTGTAAGTGCTGTTTGTTGTTGTTGATAGTGTTGACGATCTTTTTCAAGTTCACAGGCAGCTTTGTGACGTGGAACAATGTTGTTTTTGTGTTTATATTATACTATAGCTGGTTGTAGCTCTTTAGCTAGCGTGTATTTACATAATATCCAGAAAATTTGTTTTAAATCAGCTAAAACAAAGCTTAAAGCATTGTGGCTAAATATATTATATATAATAAACTAGGGCTGCGGAAATTAAAGATTTTTTTCTCTATTAATCGGTAAAACTTTTTATCGATTAAAATTATTTTAATTGATCAAATAGAAATTAAATGTTTTTTTAATTGTCTTAAACGATGTCTTCGATTTATTTATAGGTAATTAATAATTAATAATAGTTTGCTTTTTTAAGTCCAAACTTCTCCATTACAAAAAAAGGACTTTCAAAGTGTAAACTTTAAAATCAGCTGTTTTTATAAGGAAAATGATATTAAAACTGAAACATTTTTTTTTTACTTAATTAACAATAACAAAATTTAAGTTCATTGATATTATGATGAACTACTTAAATTTAAATTAAAAATGCCATTTGCCTGTTTTTTGCTACTTCCCTTGACATTATCAGTTTAGTGACGTCTTACATCTTATTTTTAGCTTTCGTCAAAAGTATCGAAGAATTATTCGGTAATTTTTCAAAAGATAACGATTAAATTTAAATTAATCGATAACAGCCCTATAATAACCTTGATATTTCAGGGCGTAGTTTATTGGCACATAGCAAAATGAGCTTCCCGGACATTGCGCAGCAGGAAACCGTGGAAAGAATGTCATCTTTATTGACGGATGGAATCACCAATGACTCACGTTGTCAATCATTTAACAGCCAAGGACTCAACACACTGACGATAAACTGGAACAAGCAAAAAGACATTTTGAAAATAGTCATCTATACTGGTAACGTATTTAAATTTTCAAAATGTGTTTTAGATTTTAAATCCTGTATTTGTTTTTGTATCAAATGAGTTAGTTAGTAATTTTCATAAGCACGTAGTTAATAGTAGGAGACATATAAATGTCCATCAATTAGATACAACACACACAAACAAACTAGGTGTAGATGAAAATCGTTATCGAAATTTGTCAATTTGAAATGTTTCCTTCAAGCTGAGTGGCTACGAAGCCGCGCAGATATCTTGATGACGCCGGGTGGCAGTTAAAAATTAGTGCGCAGCTAATTTTGTAAAATATTGCACACAAAAACTGGTGCTGTGCAAGCTTGCACACGAGCTTCTGTACTATGGACAAGGACCAACAAAACTTAGAAGGAACGTTGTTCAAGTAGTGACACTATGACTTCTTTAAGTCAATAAATAGCATCCACAAAGAGACCACTCAGACCCTCCGTGTTGTTTCAAGTAAAAATGAGAAAGTCTCAAATAGTCAGAATTAGACATAAAATAGTGCACTTCTCAAAAATGGACATTGAAAAGATCATGACTGATATTTCAATGTCATAACATGAAGGACACTGTATACAATATCCAACGAAAGCAGCAAATGCAAAACAATACAATATCAACACTTGAGGCTTAAAAAATTATTTTTGTTAATATCTTTTACCTCGTGTCTTTCATTTTACTCCCTCTCTAACATTCCTACTTTGAGGTTTCCTTGCATCCATTAAAGTATTATTTGTCAGTACTGCAGATTAATTCAAAACCATCTCGAAATATGAATGAGAAATAATGATTAAATCGTTGGTGTTGGACGCAAAGATAATAATAATAAGGTACACATAAACTTTTTTTAAAAAACAAGTAAATGTTGAACGGAAATTTTAAAACAATGTTACAGTGACATAAATGATTAACTTGTACTCTTATGTAGATAAAATGAAATCAAAGCCATTTTGAAATATTGGATTGATCCGAATGTAGCTCTCTATAACTCGTTAAAACGTTGTGAATCTGAACAACTCCATTTCAAGGGGAAGAGGAATATTATAGGTAATTCGTGTAAAAGTTATAATACATATTTTTTTTCATTAAAAAATCAATTTATACTTTAAAGGAATTTGTTTATCAACCTCGTATTATCCCGCAGACGCTAGTACAAGTTCAAAGCCCGTGTTTTCTCTGAGGGGAGTGTTCAGCGGAGACCTCGTTATGTTTCAGTACATCTCGACGTCAGCCTCGCGACATGTTGTCTATACAAAGACACGAAAAATTGTGGGCGTCAACAAAATGAACGTTATTGTCACCAACGGTTCTGTGGGGATATGCGAGATCGAGGTTTTGGGCGGTAGGTACACATGGACAAAAATATCAGTCAAACAAAAATGTATTCATTAAATCTAGAAAAAAAAAACATCACTCTATCATTCAATATATTATGTTTTTTTTAAGCAGTCTCTATACAAATCTTACATTGATCATTCAAGGGTATATCCTTTATTTAAACAGAGCACATTTAATCAGTAAATATGAAAAATAATTTATCAATGGAAGGGCATTCAATCCAAAAATACAGTATATTTTTTTAATGAAAAAGTAGAAAGTCATTCAATGTGTCATAATAAGTAAGTATACGAATTTGTAACTAGAAAGTCAACTCATTTGTCGCAATAAATAAAATCAAATCATTTGATCAGTTTGTCTATACTGATACACACAATTAGCTTATTCTTTAAGTTTGTGAAACAAAACTAAAAACTAAAACTAGTGATGTAAAAAAAAAAAAAACATTAAAAAAAAAATTATTTTAAAAATTCTAACTTAACTAACTATAAACATTGAGTGATGGTAACGAGTTTGTGCTACACCCTGACTTGGTAAGATGTTCAGAAGTTCATTTTATCGATATACAATGCTATAGAAACGTACATATAAACGAGTTCATAAATAGAAGTTTTTTTTCTGGTCAGAATGTGCGCCCCCTCACCATGGCTTGGAGTGTGATGAGATATGTATACAGACGTGCCATGGAACCAAGTGCAACTATAACGGGTTCTGCTACCACTGCTCCACGGGAAGGCATGGGCTATATTGTATGGATGGTAATTTTATGCACTAATAAGAGAGAGAGAGAGAGAGAGAGAGAGATATCATTAAAGAGACCAATACACTATTTCATCGGCATATTTGGGAAGCTCGTTCAGTAATGGTCTGATTTTGCCTTAATTTAAGCCAAACAGAATTGGTAGTTGAGTTTCCCATGCTGGCATTTTTTAATTTTTTTTTTATGGGTTACAATATTATTCTCTAAGGCTTTGGTGGATTATTAGATTGATAAATCGATTATTTTACATTTATTACATTTTTGTACCGCATTTATAGATCAGTTTAATTTGCGATTTATTACGAAATTGGTTAAGAAGAAATAATTCAATGGCTCCCAAATGTTGTGACGTAACACATCAAACTCGTTCCTCATGCGAGAAATATGGGAAAAAAACTTGTTTTCGTATGCACGTTGAAGTGAATAATAATAATACAAGGCAAAAGTGTGTAGTATAAATCATTAATAAATTACAGGGGAAAAATCTTAGGATTATTTCCATAAATTTTTTATTGAATTTTAAGCGATCGAATTAATTTTAATCGACAAAATTTTAAACGACTTATAGCTTAATTTATCGTCAATCTCTGCAGCCCCAATATTCACACATTTTTTCTTAAATGTTTTCTATCTAGAAAAAAATAACCAAAAAAAAAAAAACAAACAAAACACACACACACACACACAAAACACGTAAACGGCACTCAAGTACACATTTTGTATTGATGCGTTGCTGTGTGTCGGTAGTGAGAGAGCTGATAACAGAAAAAGTGTTGTAAATATTTTCGATGAATATTCGTGTGACTTAGCAGTGCGGAAGAACAGTTACGGTTATAGGAATGTATTCAAGAAATGTGTTCAGAATGACAAAAGACTCAATTACATGTTTCGTTTTTTGTTTTCCTGGGGAATTCACCTTAGGCAGCTTGCATGTCTTTGGTCTAATGATGGACATACAACCATGAGAAACACAAGTGGAGACATTCGCAATAGCTATTGTAAGCCACCACCACCCCCTACCTTACTAGTTTCAGACAAGTCGGTGATTGCTATTTTAAAAGATTTTTTTTTTACTAGAATGGCTGACTTGAAATTACACATAAGAAGCGTTACTCTGACAAATAATTACATTTAGGAATGCCCATTTCATTGACAACTGTTTATTGGGTTTGCTTTTCTTTATGTATGTCTCACGAATAAGTTTCAAATTTCTTATTTATGAGAATTTTAGATTAAAATTCCTATTTGAAAAACAAAAACTAATGAAAACGTCACCTTATCGAAATCTTCTTGCACACAATGTGTATGTACTTTGGTTACAAGACTTATCGCAAGTTTAGAGAAATGACTACAAGAAATAGTAGATCTAGAATATATGCTCCAATTAATACAGGTGAAGTATAGACACAAAAGAGATGTTATCTTATCTTAGATATACAGACGCTCCTTCTATGCAGAAGATAATTGCTTCCACAGACCATGACAGACGATCAGTTGGCAAGTGATGCAGCGGTCACGGGCCACGGCTATGAGGGTTCCACGCATTACCCAGCCGCCTAACTTTTGTTAGTTAGGTACCCATTCGGAGCTGGGTGACTCAGGGACTCCCTTAGGCCACAAGTACAAGTCCTTGCCTTCGCATGGATTCGAACTCGTGACCATCGGTACGCCAGTCGAGTCCGCTTGCCACTCTACCACCATTGTGAGAATATGACAGAACTCTAATCGAGGAGAAATTTCAATTTAGCTTTTTAAAAAAAAATATTAAGAGTAGAATCATGCCGTGGGGGAATGCACAAGCCATTGAGTGGCTTGAAGACGCCGATACCCTCTCATATCTTACAGATGCTCCTTCTATACTCCTGATCATTGATACCATACTACACATTACACATACAGAATAACATTAAACTTGATATGAGCAAAATAATGTTTTTTTAAAGAGGAAAAACCAAAGTGTTGCTTATAAATTCTTTATATATGAGAAATAACTAAAGTTATACTTTATATAATACGCACTACGCGACAGACTAGCGTAAACATCTACAAATGAAGAAAGTATTATAAAAGTATTTTCAATATATTATCCACCGTGAGTTTAACATAATAAGCACCGCGTGACAGACTGCATAAAAATTGACTTGTTACATAGAAAATACATAGCGATAATCTAAACAACCATTAATTAAATTACAGTACATTCGATCGATGTGAATTTTTGATGCTTCATTTTATTGTCACCACGAGTCTGCGTGCAAAATTTTTTCCGGATAGAATATCAAGAAGTAGGTTAAAGGTTAAAAATCCATATACAGATTTTTTTTTTGCGACAAGCAATCAATCAATCAAGCAGAAGCCATGAGTAAATAATACAAGGGATTTAAAAAGATTATTATATCACTGTGTTTTGCTAGAGAGATTTTAAGTCATATCTAAACATGATTTATGTGTAGCGTTATGTTCTATTCTCCGCCACCGCCCCTTAACACTGTATATTTTACTTAAAAGCTCGAGGTTACTATACTGTTGCTTATTGCTTTACAGTGAACGCCAGTATGATAGAGACCCCCATCCCAATGAGGAGAGTGGACGAAAGGCCAATAATACAACAGAAGGGCTTCATTCCATTCACTATCATGCTGCTTCCGTTGGCATTATGTCTCATAGGGATGTTCGGCTTTATATCCACTAGTGGTAAAGTATATATGTAGCGGAAGACACTACGCGCGTATGTTTAAGATATGTTTATTTATTTAAGAATGTATGTTACGTGTATTTATGTGTGTGTGTGTATGCGTGTGTGTGTGTGTGTGTGTGTGTGTGTGTGTGTGTGTGTGTGTGTGTG
>MUZC01000888.1:773588-805179 GCA_002072015.1 Radix auricularia
CTTGTTTTAAGGCTTGCAAAGTAAAATGGTACACTTTTTTTCTTTGTTTGTGTGGGTGTTTGATATGCTGTTTTATGTGATTATTTGTTTATGACAATATAAATGTATTGTGAATGAATTCAGCAAAATGTTTCTCATCATTTTTTGTTCATACTGTATGTTTACTTTGACTTTTCATATGCAGCCTAGGAAAGGCTTAAATGCCAAATAAAATGTGGTCTTGTTACTGCAAGCACATAATTAAATATGTTTTCTTTAGAAATCTTTTTCTTTGTTTATTGTCAAATGTACTTAAATTCTTTGGCCCAACTTGGGACATTACTTTGCATCATACTCAGCAATGATACGCAGGGTTCCCCAACAAAACTGTTTCCTGATATTACTGATATAGGGTTATTTCTGTAAGGACTTTATGAGCTGACCCTGATGTAAATCGTGGGAGCTCATCTTAAACGTCTAGGCCTGCCGCGACTTAGCAACCTAAAAGATTGAAATTTCATTAAAAAAAAAAAAATACACATTTCAATATAACCAAACAACAAAAAAAACTTTAAAATTGAAAGTAATAGTAATAATAATAATAAAAACAACATATTCAAAAAGAAAGCATTAATATAGATTAATTAGTTAAGATTTAGGCAAGACGTATATTGGATTTAAATTTTATTATTAATTATTATTTTTATTTTTTATTTTTGCCATCCAGTTGTAGTTGAACGATGCTTAATAAGTTTAATAACAGTGGACGAAGTTTAATTACTGGGGGAGGGGGGGGGGTACTCGTAGCTCTTCAATTCTAGAAACATGATTTTTTACAATAACCGGAAGTGGACGAGCGCGTATCCAGCCGCATATTGGGTCGTCTTGACGATGCGATACTCACTACCTTTGATTAAAGTTAATGTTTTTTCCATTTGTACCATAAAAAGTTGGCGATATAATTTACTTCTCACACTCCTAAGCGATTGTTTTTATTGACAACGCAAAAAGAAGAAAGTTTCAATTTTTTGTATGTAACTTAAAAAGCCAGCTGTGGATGGATATTACTAATATTAGCAATAGGCAGGTAGGTGGACATTTAAATTTTACACCAAAAAACTCAAATTGCTAGTTGAAATTCACACGATTTTAATTTTAACATCAACAAGAAAAATGAATATGCCCACACATTCATTTAAAATTCAAAGTCATCATGATCATCGTCATGACATGACGCCATGATCATCTTAATTTAATTCTTATTAGTTATTAGTACTCATGACTCATACTCATACTATTACTATTCATTGAGTTTGAGTCAGTCATAAGTCATAGTCTAGAAGTATAGTCATTGACATTGCGTTGCAGGAACGGAAGGGTAGCTCTCGAGATTCGTTATTACGAATCAGATTGATTTCATTGATCTTAATGATGATGGCTAGCCTACTCAGTTACTCAAATGACATGAGTCACCAATTTATGGAAAACGTGTAATGTTCATGACATGATTCATTTATTTTTAGATTTGAAGACTATTTTCAAATTCAGTGGAATAAAAAAAAAAAAATGGGTCGTCATGATAATGCGCCTAGGATTAGGTATATATTATATAGACTATGGACTATGGAATAATTTTTCAAAAATATCTTCAAAACAATTAACTAAATAATTGAGATGGTTCATAGTCATTTTTTAAAACTTACTCCTCACCTTTTTCGTTGGTGATGCCGACTGAGTGTCAACTCGGGAATAAAAAGAAAAAAAAATTAGTAGTATTAGCATAATTAAATACAGCTTTAGTCTTAGTCCTAAATGTAAGTAAGCACATATCACATTTTTACGACTGTCATAGCAGCAGACGACCCAACCGGATGTTGCGAGCATCATGTCGTAACGCTAGCCAAGCAGATGTGGATTGGCTAGTGTTACGACTAGTCTAAAATCTAAATATTTTTATTTTAACAGATTTATTCAACGTTATCTGCTTTCAGAATAATAACAAAAATTATCAGCATACTCATTGTGATTTTAAAAAAAAACAAAACAACTAATAAATGAAATTTAAAAAAAAAAAACATGACGGCAGCTGGATTTGATCCCGCTATCAATAGTGTCATATCATTTCGAATCAACCGGACTATCACTTGATCTAGCAAAGCTGCAGAGAAAATGTAATTTTTTAAATTTATAACTGTTTTTCATTTAATGGCTCAATCTAGATTTTTTTTTAAATTTTAAAATTCATTAATAAGCTTATCTAGTGTTCATGATATTTATTATGAGAACTATAGTTTAGTATTTAAGTATTAGTATAGCATAATTGAAATACAGAAAATTGTTTACAACATGTCAAAACTTGTCGTAATGGCAGTCAACCCGGGCGGATGTTGCTGGCGTTACGACATGTCGTAGCATTAGCCACATCCGCGCGGGTTGTCTGCCGTTACTTTGTCGTAGCAGTAGACACTCCATTAATAATTTATGGCAGTGGCTATTGAGACTCTAGCGACCTAATAGCCCACAGGCTATTGAGATGCAAACAAAATAAGCCAATGAAAATTAAGTATTTAAGGTTGGCGTATTTAAGGGTTGTCCTTGACTGACATGATGTGCCAAGTGGGGTAAGGGAGGGGGTCATGCATTTGTGACGATGTGTGAGAGGGTGTTAAATATGATATAATATGTAATTTACGCGAAACTTAAATAAAACTTCTACAAAAGTATTCGATTGTCATACAGTAAATACATATGATATTAAAATGTAACAGTGTGTTTTTCATGTCTAATTTATTTTATTATATTATTTAAATTTAAGATACGAACAAAAAAACTTTGATTCAGCCTAACTTATAAGACAAGCCTGCTTTAAAAGTAGAAAGAAAAAATATTGCATGCCAAATCAATAATTTGGTAAGAGTAAAAACTTTGGACTGACATTTACACTGATTTATAATGATATGCTAATCTCAAATGTTAATTATCTCAAAGGATTTAAAGCCAACAGTCTAAATCAAGAAAAGAAATTGTTGGTTATTTTCACATTTTTTATTTAAAATTTCATGAATTATGATAAAACCCCAATTACTCTAAATTCAGTTTCATAGTAATTAAAAACTAAATTAAATTATTTATATTTTTTGAAATGGAAATTTAATCAGTTCTACCAATTTTGCCTTTAATGTCCAGGAAAATTTAATTTATAAATAATACTATACATTAATTAGGCTCAATCAGTCAACTAATTATACCCAAAACAGTTTGTTCCAATAAATGATATTTAGTAATAATAATTCGAGTCTCCTCCTTAAAGGGTTATAATGATAATATTTAGGTTAAGTTTTATACATTTAAATTAATGTCACCTTATTAACAACATATTTAAATTTGTTAATTTTAAAAAAAATGCAATGCCACCAAAATATATTAGTTAAAATTTAGAATTATCCTAGTTTAAAATCTCAGTAATAAAAATAAAATTTAAATACATATCTTCACATACTATAACATAAAAATAAAATTGTATTTGTTTCAAAGACCTAGACTTGAAGCTTTATCATCTTGTTCATTCACATATGAATAAATTAAATATAAAATTACAGGCATGTGTAGTTTGGTATTATAAAAGAAATATATAATTGTCATTGTCATATACTCACAATCAGTCAATGAAAAGCAAATGAAAGTTTGCAGAGAGAATAGGCACAGGAGGAAGTCCCTTGCCATGTGTTTGTTAAATTCTGAATCATTAAATTTGTGGAACAGTCTTTCAAAATGTTTGATAAAATGTAAAAAAATACACATTTTAATACTTTATCAGAGTTCAACAAACATGCTAGTCCACAATGGACAGTGCTCACACTAGAAAAGAAATAATTCAGTCAAAAAAAGGGTACAACAATTAAATAAAAATTGAAAGGAATCTAACTTGTTTGATACAGTAAAAAATTGTCTTAAAGCGTAAATGGTACGATATTCCAAGTTAATTATAGTAGAATTTTAAACCAAGCTTATCATATCTTTTTAGTAAGAACCTACCCAACATAGTTATAGCTTAAATTTTTCATAATTTTAATTTTCTCTGTTTAAACTTTATATTATTTTCATTTTTGATAACTAACATCTGTTTAAAGAAAATTAATAAAAACCATCTGATTTAAATTAAGAAAAGTTGAATTTTCAATAGACATTTTTTAATAAACCCCTTCTTTCATTTCAAATAAGCACTTATTAAATGTACATTTAATTATTTCTTGTTTGTTTTGTCTTGCATGGCATTGTTTGTTATTGTTATGTTTGTGTTAATAATGAATGATTAATATGCATTCTTTTAATGTTATACAATCTGTCTTTTTCTATTATCGTGTTTGTAGAACCCAAGTTTAGTATTTATGATGTTTTTTATGCTATAATCATTTGTAGGCACTCCCTGTCATTTGATAAAATTAGTGGGTTTTTAAGTATTTACATTTCTTTGAGTAAATGTAAATATTTTTTCCTTTGGTCACATTTAAGTGATCACATTACATTTCAGTGAACTAATTTTTTTTCTATTTTTAAATCTGTATGCTGTTGAGAAAGTATTTTGTATTTTGAGAACAATAGGAATAAGTACTACTAAAGATGATTTTCTCTATGAAAGACAGTCAATCTAACACTCAATTATGATATAACACTATAACCAGTGGCGTAGCTAGAGCTTTTGCCGCCCGGGGCGGTCTCCAATTTGCCGCCCTTTTAGAGGATGTCCATAAATGACGTCACACATGGGGGGAGAGGGTGTCACATATTTGATGGGACATCAAAATGTGCAACTTTAAATGAAAGTTCCACTTAAATATATGATTACAGACACTTTATTTAATGAAGTTTTATGTGGTTTCACGCGTGTTACGATATTAGAGTGCAGCCTTACACTAAAAATATTTAAATGACAAAAAATAAGAGTGATTGGAAACCTGGTCATTTTAAAATAGAAACTACGGCTTTTATTGGGGGGAGGGGTGGGCCTTTGTGATGTCATTATTAATTGAAGAAGGAGTCTAAATTTTTGTGACAACGTGTGACTAGGGAGCGGGGTGTGTGTGTGTGTGTGTGAAAAATCAGCTAAATCGCGAGACGTCATCTAAGGACGGCCACTTAAATCAATCGTTTGATAGTTTTTATAAATAAATAAATAAATATTAATAAATAATTGTAATAGAAACGAAGTACATTGTAAAAGTAAAGGGTGGGGAACATGTTAATCATTCCATGCCATATTTTTGTAAGCATTAATAAAAGAGGCCGAATAAGATGATATACATATTTGTAGACATTTTTTAAAATACAATATTCTTTGTATTCTTTTTTTAAAGGCCACAAGAAAGTTATTGAGACAAAACATATTCCAAATTTACAGCCAAAAAACATTGCAAATTAATATGCTTTTATTTTTTATTTATAAATATATGCTTAATTTTTATAAACAAAGAAATTGTATACATTAGTATGTAAATATATTAATAAATCGTGTATTAAGTTATCATTATTTAAATTTTTTGTAATATCTTGTTCTATGTGCAATATTGCAAGATTTTGTAGTCTTAAATCACTCATTGGGGAACGAAGATAATTTTTGTATCAACTTCAGTTTGGAGAAACTCCATTCACAACTATCTACTTAGGGCAATTGTTGAAAACTTTCTTAGCAAAAGTATATTGTTGGGTAAAGAATTTTTCAATCTATACTGTTTTTTTAACGTAATACCTCTTCTTGTAGTGTTTGTAAAGCAATGGCTGGTCTAGACCCACTGCCACCTATGCGGCCGCATAGTGTTCGCGCTTTCATAGACCCCACCTATCTTAATTTTTACTTATTATCTTTATTAAGACCTTATCCTTAGCCAAATTGGGCCCAGCGCATTCCTTTTCGCATAGTAAGCTGCATAAGACCCCGCAATTGCTAAGCATGGCCCCGTGTTGTTAATGAGCCTTCTCGTCCATGAGGGACATCCACCGATCATCGTTGGCATCTGCACTTCCTCCTAGGACATAGGCCACCTACAAGAGACCTCCAGGCATCTCTATCCTGGGCCAGTTTCTCCAGGATCTTCTATTCATGGTCAATGCTCTTGCCAAGTATTTCTTGGACGGCCTTTTTAGGTTATATGTTATTATAAAATAATATTTTCTTGCAACGACATGCAACTGATCAGCGGGTTCTATTATTTTCTTTATAATTACCTCTATGGATAGAATCATTTCTAGTTGTACCACTTGCTCTAAAGATAGAAACCCGTCTCCTGAATTATATCCACTCATACTTTTTCTCTTTCAAAATGGGGGTTCATTTGATGTCTCCAACTCTCTATAATCTATTACAGCGTTCTGTATTAGCGAATAGCTTTGTTCCATGAAATTGGTTTAAATAATTTTTTTTAAAACGGTTTTCTATAAATTGAAGTTCTATTGAAAAGAAAAATATTGCAATGATAAGTGTAAAATTCCAGCATCTGATCTCGTTTTACTAGTTACTTCTTAAGATGTCAATTTTCCCAAGGAGCTTGAAATTTTTAAATATGTCTTTTTCGAAACTAATTTATACCATTGCGATGTTTATTAATTGAGAAATTTGAATATTTTCATGTTCTTGCGCTAAAGGTTAATTATTTTCCATAAAATAAACGAATTCAATTATTTACACATTACTTTAATTTGATAGACATTCCATTTTAAAGATTAACCGAATTTTAATGAAAAACACATTTTGTGTGCTAATTTAATTCAATAAAAACAAAATACAGTTGATTTTTAGTAAGTTACCTTAAAAATAATTTTCAAAAACTGAAACAGTAATACAAATTACACAATATTTGAACCACCATGTCATCTTGGTATTTGTTAACGCATCATTCTGCGCATGTCGAAATTCCACATAAAAACTATCGTTGCGATATTAATAGTACACATTTTTCGGCCCAGCGGTGATGTGTTGTTTTATGTGCAGTTTTCTTATAACAGCGCCATTTGCGACGCATACCGCTTAACTTTCCTAATAAATCGATACCTTTTTTGAGCGACTTTTAATTTTTAACGGGTTTGCGTTAGTTATAACAACCATTATGTAATCAAACACATGTTGGGTAAATCCGTTAATTAAGACTCTAAATTAAGAATATCTTTGTTTCACATTGGTTTTTCCCCTTCAATAGAAAATTGTTGGCTGTCGGAAAGGGCTTTATTTTTCAAATGCCCACAAACGCCGCCCTTTAGATGAGTGCCGCCCGGGGCGGACCGCCCCCACCGCCCCCCCCTAGCTACGCCACTGACTATAACATTCTTTTTTATAGTTCATTGTCAATGGTGCAATAATGATACAAGGGGCCTTTAGGGATGGAACAAAGTATTTCTAAATCCTGGTGCTGGGTGCATTGTTAATGGCAGAGTCAATGCTTGGGTCGGTCAATAACAACAATGATTCAGGCTGTATGATGGTTAGGCTGGTCAATGATATGAAGGCTGATGGCAGCATGATGTTTGGGTTGGTCAACAATATTAAGGATTTTGGTGGATTGATAGTTGGGTTTGTCAATGATATTAAGGATTGTGGCAGGGTGATGGTTGGGTTGGTCAATAATATCAAGGATTCTGGCGCTGTGATGGTTGGGTTGGTTAATGATATCAGGAATTGTGGCAGGATGATAGTTGGGTTGGTCAATGATATCAAGGATTGTGGCAGGATGATGGTTGGATTGGTCAATGATATTTATGATTGTGGCGGGGTGATGGTTGGATTGGTCAATGATATTGAGGATTGTGGCGGGGTGATGGTTGGATTGGTCAATGATATTAAGGATTGTGGCGGGGTGATGGTTGGGTTGGTCAATGATATCAAAGATTGTGGCAGGATGATGGTTGGATTAGTAAAAAATATCAAGTTTTGTGGTGATTGATGGTTGGGTTGGTCATTGACATCGAGGATGGGTGCAGGACAATGTTTGGTTTGGTCAGTAATATCAAGGATGGTGGTGTGGGGATTGTTGAGTTGGCCAATGATATCAAGGATTGCAGCGGTGACAGTTATAGTACATTTGCAGGAACTTGTTATTGCAGGGATAAATTACTTACCCTGACTCCTGTCTAGTGTCTTTCAAAGCATTCGAAGACGTATGTGTTTAATTGTACATTCGACTGCATTGTGTTGTAAAGGACCCCCTAACGTTTCTAGCTGCCCTTCCCCTCCTCACATCATAACTTCTCTCTATAGATCCGCCACTGCCTCCATGCTTTCCCAAAAAGCTGACAAAGTGAAGCAAAAAAATGGACCTAATCCTTGCGTGCGTATCTCTCAACATGCTCAGGGCCTATAACCTTAACTCCTCTTTCACCCAAGCCCTCCTACCCCTCTACAGCATGTAATCATGGAGTTGATTGATTATCAACAATTGTCATTGTTCACTTTCACTTTAGTTTCTTTTTTTAAAATACATTTCCCCCCTTTACCACCGTGATGTGTGTGAACGAGCGAGTTGTTAGGATGTGTTATCATGGGGTGATTCCGTGATGAGTGTAAAGAGCCGCCTGCTGATGGAGAGGCGGAGAAAGGTGTCAGCAGACTAGTGGCTCTGGGAATAAGTGGTGTTGGTAGAGGAGACTAGAGGATCTTCCAATCAGTGGTATTTGGGGGTCAGGATGGTGGCTATTGGAATAAATGGTATTGGTAGAAGAGACTAGAGGATCTTCCAATCAGTGGTGTTAGGTAGAAAGGCTGGTGGCTAAAGAATAAGTTTTATTGGTAGAGGAGACTAAAGGATCTTCGAAACATTGATGTTAGGTGGAAAGACTTGTGGCTCTTGGAATAAGTGGTGTTCAATGTTCCCTTTAAGCTGTGCGGGTGCACTAGATATCTAGTCGACGCGGCGCAGCAATTTAGGATCACCGCACAGCAAATTTTCTAAAATATGACACAAAATTAGAATACAGTGCAATTTTGCACGTGCGGTTTTTTTTTTTTTTTTACTTTGCACACGGATCAAATAACCTTAGAGGGAACATTGTTGGTATTAGTAGAACAGGCTGTTTGCTCTTGGAATAAGTCATGTCGGTAGAGCAGAGTGGTTGCTCTTGAAATCACCGATGTTAGTAGATCAGCAGTGTGACTGTTGGTTGAATATTAAATGAATGGCAGGAAGATATATTACTCTTTGTTGAAATGTTCTAATGATACCAAAAATAAATGTTAGTTAATCTGAAATTTAAAAAAATAAATTGTTTTTTTTTTTAAATCATTGAAAGCAACGAATAAGATAACTAACGGGACCTTTAGGCGCCGAGGAACTAATGAGTTGTTTAGAGCTAATGGAATTGGTAAGGGACTTTGTTTTGAAATTCCCAGAACAATTTGTATGTATATTTCACAAGGAAAAACAAAAAGATAAATAAAGTCCCAGTGACAATATTTTATGAACTCTGTTAACAAAAAGTTCTAATGCTTTCTTAAGCGAGACACCGATGCTAACATATGGGGCTAACCCGTGACCAATCACCTAAATTGATTTTTTGTTTCAACCATTGTAATAAATTATCGATTTAAACCAGTAGTTTAAAATATTTTTTTCTCGTTTTTTTCTGTAGTTGTTTGTTGGGCAAGAAATGTAAGTGAACATGCTTTCAAATGTTTTCAAGTGTCAGACGCCATCTAGACTGACGCCATCTAGAATGACTTGAAACGAAATTGCAAGAGCCTATTGTGTACATGACATGTAAGCAGAAGCAATGGGAAACATTTTTAATTTTTAACTCACATGTAACATTACTTGATCAACCTTTACTTTATTATCATAAAATTTACTGCGGGGAGGAAGAAGCTAAGTAGTCTAAATCATACTTGGAAATGCGATAAAAAAGCTGGCATACAGTATTGGGGAAGTAGAGAGTTAATAGAAGGGAATATGTTTGTTGACAAGTTCCGTCCCACGTAGAGACAAAGGCATAAGTAATTATAAGTAAGACTGTCCCCCCTCCCAATGGATGAATTCTTAATATGACATTATCACTGTGTAGATTTCTCTGTATACAATTTTTTGAAGTCAAATACAAGTTTGAAGTTATTATGTAATTTCTTACAAATCATACTTCATGGCATCATTTATTGTTACAAATAGTTAAGTTTAAGCAGCCAAAACATCGCAATTTCTTCACTAATACATCATACACAAAATAAAGGATTATATAAACTCAAAACCTTGAATTTCCAATTCGCAAAATATTTTATTGCATGTAAATTAATTCCATCGTATTTCCAAAAATCCATTGAACTTCCATCCCTAACCCCGTGACTATATTATGCTAATGTTGAAAAGATGTTTCAATGTACGATCGAAATACACATGTGCACACTGTTTGGTATGGAGTTATGTTGACCGCTATGGAAGAAAGAGGTTCGTGAATTCATGATTGAGATAGAAAGATGTTTGGTCGAGAGACTAGTCGTCTGCCTACTGGTTGGTGTGTACAAATGCCGTGCAAAAGTCGATGGAGCCGACAGGGGGAGCCATTATCGGAATTGGATAGATTGTGCCCCCCCCCCCTGAACCAGGGCCCCGTTCCTAACACGTTGGCGGCACCAAGTAAATCATTGCTGAAGTAACTTCGAGTTTGCACTCTTCCTACACCAGCGGCACCAGAAACGTCCTATTTCTAATATATAGGAAGTAGTGGTGGTCGAGCCCAGAAGTGCGTCAATCCCTAGCACCTGCCCTTTATTGATTGATAAATTAATTTATTCTAAACAAGTTAAAGTTTATGAATTTCGCTCGATTTGGTTTTTAATTAATATTTTAAAAAAAAACACTTTTACATACGCATTCAGGTGTTTATGTTTTTTTTTTTTTTTTGGCAGCTTATGATGGGCGTGATAATGGAAGGTTATGTATAGAATTTAGGTAACATTTTTGAATATGGAGTTAAGAATTACAGCGCTGCAAATTTGACAAGTATGTGTTTGTGAGAAGTAAACTTTTGCATAAAATATTGGATGTTGTCCAACTTCGCAAACGAGTTTGTTATTATGCGCATGGAACTACTAACTTAAGAAGGAAGATTGTCGACAGCTGTATTTTACTCTTTGGTCATCATCCTTCCTAAATGCATACAATTCCCCGACCACAATTGGTACTCACTCAACAGTCTTTGGCAGTAACTAACAATTTTTCCATATTGCACATTGATAATCAATTAATATGTTTTAACAGCCTACTTTTTAGAAGTTAATTTTTTTTTTTAATGTCTCTGGAAATGTAGAATTGACAAATTTTCATATGGTATCAAAGTAAAATGAAAACATTAAAATTGAGTTTACTGGACAGTCAAAGTTTTGGTATTCTCCTGTGGCAGTGAGAGTGTCGTCAATTATTACCTCACATTATGCAAAGAATGGTTGCGCCACAGTGAGACTCCGGTAAATCGAAGGTCCCACAGAGATAGCGCAGCAGCCCATCTACAACCAACTGTCATTTTAAGATTCATGACTGCGCTTCTGCGTAGATAGTTATCTGACCTAAGCCGCACAGCAGTTTAGAAATTCCGTGCTGCAAATTTTCATCATATCTGTGTCTTTAAGGAGTCAGTTGTTGTTATTTTTTTGTAATAAAAAAAAGTGCAACAAAATGAAAAAAGCGAATAAGTGTCAATGCATTGACATAAATAAATGAATTTATCAATATTTTTTTTTTAAATTAGTTTATAATATGTGTGGTCAAGCATAAATAATAAATAATAATTAGACTTATTTTAATTTTAGCCAATAAAATTGATCTTTCATAATGAACAAATAATATTTCAAATTTTCAAATAAATTTAAAATAACATTGAGACAAACAATGCAAAAGTCTGTTTCAAACTTTAGTAAGATTGGCATTTGCTAGGTTTGCGCATCAGTTATAAATATATTTGCAAAGAAAAATAGTTCTCCTGTGTAGAGCCACAAAGGGCAGCTTAAGAGTATTACTATGACTTATTTAGTATGACCAGTTCTCCGGACGCTCGAGTAGCTGTGATTTTTTTTTCATAATCTCAAATTCAAGCAATTATTTTAAAAATCAAAGAAGTATTTATTTCGATGACTAGAATTAGAGTAACTTATTTTTTTTCAAATTGGGCCCCCCAAAAAATATTTTTAAAAAAATATAATAAAATAACAAAATAACGTGCCTACATCTATGCATTAATTCTATACAGATAGATCTATAGCCTATACATTTTTAATTTAAGTACATTAATAAAAATACAAGGCAAAATTTGCGTCTCGGAAAGGAGCCCGTGAACCAAGTAGATTCTATGCACTGACATCACACAAGTGACACAATTTTTCATAATTATGTGGTTTTTAATTTTGATAAGAATGTTTGCATTAATTACATGTATAAATAATTATATGCATGTTATTTTTATGCAAAGTGCTTTGAGCCGAGCTGCTAGCTGGGGTAACGCGCTTTATAACTTTTATAAATTCTCATTTTTTAAAAAACCGCCTCGGCAGTTTTGGCACTCAACAGGCATATCTATTGTGATGTTTATCACTGCTGATAGCTAGCAATGACTTCTACTTGTATCTTGCACAGGGACACATTCTTTAATAGCAGCGTTATAGATCCGTGGTAAAAAGAACAGAAAAAGACGGGAACAAAAAAGATTTGGACCATTACTATAGAAAACAGAAGATCAATACGAGAAGTGTTATCAACATATAAAAATATGAATGCAGTGCCGAAGTCACTTTTTATAATCGCCTTTTTTCTTTTCGGACTGATGCCAAATCGGAAAGAGAGTGAGTGGAGAAGAGAGTGTATTTTTCTCTCCCTTCCTTTCTTTGATCTATTTGTCCAGCACGGAACTCCGAGAGATACCCCCTCCACACGGCCCGGCTAACTAGGCGATCAAATTGGTCGTACCTGCTGGGAGACGAGTTGCCTGGAGGGTTGGTGGTGAGGGCGGGTTGGTGGTGGTGGTGGTGGTGGTGGTGCTCAGCTTTTGAGTTGGTCTACTTTGGTGTCGGCGTGTTTGCCCGTGGTGCGTGCCACAGGTACTTCCGGTCAATAATAGGATACTTTCGTATGGTAGGTCTTTGGTTGCGTGTGTGTGTGGAAAAGCGCTACTCCATAGTAGGCTACATAGCATTGTTTCATTCCAATCATTTTTAAGTAGTATGTGTATATGAGTAATTACATGTATTTAATTTAAACTTACATAAATATGTTATTGCGCTCCCCATTCCCACAGTGATTGTGTCCCCTATCAAGTTTTTATTTAATCTTTCGAAGTCAAATAATAACACTGCTTTTATGTGCTGTTAAGAATTATTAATACGTCATTCGTGTGCTTTGCTTCTGTTTAGGTTAGTGTCCCGTAATTTAGTCGTGTATAAACATGGGGAAAGACTAGTTGGCTTGCTGAACTTGCTGGTTTATATTTTTAAACAATTACAAATCTCTGCTATGTTTACATTAAACTTTTAAAAAATCGGAAATATTGCAACTCCTTCAAATAACAAGATTCTTTGTGAACTTTTGTGCGAACTGAGATATTTGCGTTTGAATATTTGATAAATCCATATAGCATACAGTGTTATAGTAATACAGGACATTTTTAATGAGTACACTTGTGCATTCTATTATACGGTGTGCATACTTTGGTTAGTTGTGAATTATATAATTACGTGAGCATTCCCTATGGTCAATTTGCTTTCTGTTGTAATTTAATTATCAATATTATTGGAATCATAACTTGAGTCAACTGTTAAATATGCAATGTTCCTTTTATTCTTTGGGTAAATCTGATTTCATTACTATTGTCAAATACCTTTGTTATACTGTGTATTCTTAAGTATTGGGTATATAATTTTTTGATAAACAATGTTTGTGATCTATTTTACTGTGAGGATTTTTCAGACAGTTGTGAGTTGTAAGTTTTTACAGTAGCATTATTGCCTTGTATTTATCAGATGTATTAATTGTTCGTTGAAATTACACTAAAATTGAGGCTCTCAAAATACACATAGATTTATGTCGACTTGTTTCACTTGAGTCTGTGGGTTTAAAATATTTTGGCCCTACGGCTACCAACTGACAAGTACTTTATTTTTCTTCTTCTCTTTTCCTGTATTGAGGAGGCATCGCCAGCAAGTACAACGAGATAAGTGCTTGGGCTTTCGATTTCCACAGATTTGATACTGTGGTCACAGTATCCATTAGCTATGCCTGTTAGACTTTAGTGTTCACTGTTTAACGAGAACCATTTTATGCACTTTTCTTGGTGTTGACTGAGCAAAAGCCGTATACATAAAGCTCGCGTTTTTATAGGTAGATGGCTTGTAAAAAACAAGTCTTAACAAAACCTTTTTTCGTGGTGTTATTTTATTTTCATAACCATTTTTATTTTTAAGGAACTAATCCAACGTTATCTGCTCTTTGATAATCACAGTTGTTACATTTTGTTATATGAATACTTTTCATATTATATAATTAATAGTATCTCAATCTAACGTGGAAATTCCTTGTATTCTAGGTTTTATTTAGGCTAATGTGAAAAGTTTGCATTTGATCGCACCGACTAACCAATAGCTTAATGAATACTAAAACGACCACCACACAACCGTATACAACTCCCAACAAGTTACAAGGACAAATTGGTCATCCGTGACAATATATATGATATAAACATATATATGTTCTGTTGTCTTTTAAAATTTGATTGTGACATACTATTCAACCATTTTTAAATTTTGGCATAAATTGTTATGTAGCGATAGCAATATATCTTTTGTTAAATTTTGACAGAAACTTTAAAAAGAAATGATTCTTAACCCTTTGAGGAATTACTGTACTTTTGTCAGCATTAATACTTACATCTGTTTCATTGGTTATCATTAACACCAATGTTTTAGTTTTATTCTAAAGTATAGGTACATATAATCTCATTTTGAACAAACAAGCGCGCATTATGTGAATTTAATTTTTGTTGTTGCAATTATCAGAATCTTCTAATCTTTAAAAAGTTTCTTATTTAAAGTACCAAATACTGTAAGAACATGTGTAGATACATTGATGTTTTTATTTAAGACCGTGAATTTTTATTTTACATGCAAATATGTCAGTTTCCATTTGGTTAAAGTTCGATGTCCACTGGGTCTACCAGTAGTTTTGAGCAGATATCATTAACAGCCCAGATCTTCCTGAGCGAGATCGCGCTTGTACTTGTCT
The DNA here is from genome assembly GCA_002072015.1 of Radix auricularia. Lineage (NCBI taxonomy): Eukaryota > Metazoa > Mollusca > Gastropoda > Lymnaeidae > Radix > Radix auricularia. The sequence goes on from MUZC01000888.1 coordinate 788,804, forward strand.
ATCGATCTATCATCGGCCATCCAATAATGATTTTACTGGCGCCTGAAATAAGGTGGGTCTTGTGTTAGCGACCTGATGAACTATGGCTAAGAGGGAGGGGGGAATGCGACCCAAAGGCACCGTGGAGTGGATTGATGTAGGCATCGGGTGGAATTGGGGGGGGGGAATGCAATCCAAAGTCACCGTGGATTTGTGGAAGAAATAGTAACATTTAGATTTTAAGTTACAAATGTAAAATATACAACATTTCTTCCCATTAATCTGAGATCGACATTTCTGTCCATAAATGTGACGTGATGAGTTTGGTTAGGAGAGAAACAAGGGACTGGGTTAGCCATTGGACGAAAACTAATTATATGGAAGGCTAAAGACAAACTCTCTTATATTATTTACTTATTCTCGGTATTAAATCCTCTGTTAGAGTATTTTTAGCTATTTTTAATTTATTCCATACTTTTACACTCACGAAATTTGAAATCTATTTAATGGTATGATTTATTTAGCGAAACACTGTTACAATTCATTTAACCTATATATCTTTAAATGTATATATATATTATATCATAGGAAGAGCACAATAAGGTATTTAAAAAAAAAAAAGAAAACTTGGTCTTGAAACAGGGTAGCAGTAGCGTAGGTAGCATTATGTAGCACCCGAATTTACCTTTGAGTTTTTCTCAACCACTTCAACCGAGCAATAAATCCGCCCACGCAAAGTAATGACCGTCTCTATTCTCCTCTGACCCTTTCATATTGTTTGCAGACGTCATGATACCAATGGCTGTTGTAATTGAAGCAACATGGGACATGAACATATGATATGCTGGTGATTGTGTTATGCGATGCACGTGGAAGGCCTGAGTAGAGAGGTCTAAGCAAAAGACAGTCTAAGCATTCCTAATTGAAATTACAGATATGTGGAGAGGCGTGGTAGATTTTAGTTTAAAACGGTAAAGTTGACTAAAGGTACAGAAATATTAGGAATGAGCGAAATAGAAGAGAAAATTCCAGAGAAACTGAACATAGACTTTGAAGAGCAACGTTGAAGTCCACAGCGTAACCAATATTTAAATCTCTGCGTTACTACCAGATATTTTGAGGAAGTCTGTTTCAGGTTTTATTTTTTTTTAATTGATAACAAGTTTAGCCCTAAAGTCAAAACCATCTTGACTGTTTGAAACTTCCATCGGTATTTATATTTTTTATGTACCGTAGAAGGAATCTCAACATTCTTTTTCTCTCTATATATACTATACATAGAGTCCAGAGTGGCCGTTAACCCAACATCTCTACAACTTACTGCGGTAGGGTCTTCAGTGTTGCTGTGGCCGTTAACCCAACATCTCTACAACTTACTGCGGTAGGGTCTTCAGTATTGCTGTGGCCGTGATGTGTGATGATAACAGAAAGAGTTGGATTTGTGGCCTCATTGCCCCCACCTCCCCTTCACCACTTCATTCTGTGATACGTGCTCAGACATGGATACACGGGGACCAGCCGTACGAGGGACATCTGCCATTTTTATTTTGTCGTGGATATCATTACATCTACATCTACATTCTTTTCTAATTTTTGTCTCCTTCTTATCGATGTGTATTTGCCATGATTATTGATATTAGTTTTTTTATAGATTGGACTCGTATAAGTTTCTAAATTTCTGTCTCATTCCGTTTGTTGATTTTGTGATGAAATTGGAATTATCTTTGTAACTTTGTGTTCTAATTCCTCCTACGGAAATATTCCAAAGAAAAACACAAACTACTTACATAGACCCATTATAATCGTAAGTCTCCATTTCATTGCCTTGTGGACATTACTGCCACCTCGGTGTGCGATCAAATTTCTCTCAATTGTTAGAACAGATTATCTAAAATGATGCATTGAACCTGTGTTCGTCTCAAAGATCTGGCAACAAAATCCAAATGATACCATCAGTATTATAAACATTTATTGATCATCCAGGAAACACATGCTGGACAGAGATATTGTTACAACTCCATTCACGTGTAATTTTAGAATTATTTTCTTTTTTTCTTTGTTTGTCACCCGCACACAAAGGCTGTAGTCCTTCAGTATTGTTTAACCTCATTAAAATGTATTTGTTTTAAATCTTAAAACATTTTGAGCTCAAGGGAATCATAGGAAGTGGGGGGGGGGGTAAATATCGATTAGAAGATTTATCCCCCTCAGACAACAGAGCAAACGAAATGAAAGCGTGTTAAAAAAACAACATCATAATTTGTGTAGTTGTAATTATATTCTTCTCGCATCAACGCCTATATCATCTCCTTGGTATTTTAAGTTCTTAGCCTCACCGTGTGTGTGCATCTCGCTGTTCTTAGCCTCACCGTGTGTGTGTGCATCTCGTTGTTCTTAGCCTCACCATGTGTGTGTGTGCATCTCGTTGTTCTTAGCCTCACCGTGTGTGTGTGCATCTCGTTGTTCTTAGCCTCACCGTGTGTGTGTGCATCTCGTTGTTCTTAGCCTCACCATGTGTGTGCATCTCGTTGTTCTTAGCCTCACCGTGTGTGTATGCATCTCGTTGTTCTTAGCCTCACCATGTGTGTGTGTGCATCTCGTTGTTCTTAGCCTCACCATGTGTGTGTGCATCTCGTTGTTCTTAGCCTTACCGTGTGTGTGTGCATCTCGTTGTTCATAACCTCATTTTGGATTTGATTTTTGTTTACTCTATGTTCGGAATAACTCCACGTGAGACTCTTGTTCAAATCAAGACCATTCTTTAAAAAAAACTACTCCTCGGACTTTAAAATTTATGTTTTGCTTTCCCGGAATCGGACTTTTCGATCAGTTTCTATCAAAATCGTGTTGGGATGCCGATAAAACTACACGGAACACGTTTATTCCTCCCATGTGGCATCTGTTTCAACCATTTACTCTAGTTTCGTCGGCTGAGAGGATACATTATATTGTGCAAACACGAGGCGCCATCCACTACTTTCAAACAAATTAATACAGTTTTCTTAATATGCCAGAATAAGCAAATCATCTCACAACTTGCAATCAGTCACCTCAATGCCAAACTGATTCTGATCGCTGAGCTTAACTCACATGTTTTATAATGTATTTAATGTATTAGTCATCATATAACATTAATATTATACGAATCTTTAAGTCCATTTCTTGATACTTTATTTCTGTTTGTCTAAATTTATATTAACGAGTGTCTATCTTAACTACAAATGTATTTCACGGTAATGTGTTCATTCTTGATATTATAAACATTTCGGCTTAAATTATGATATCCCACTGTTAACGGACTCGACTCTAGATGTATAACAACACCAGTCATTGACAACTGCATGTCAATAAAACTTAAATGTCAAAAGTCACACACGGCGCTTACATTAAGTTAACGAACTCCAATACTATAGCTGTTCTGAAAGCAACCCTCACACCTCTTCACAAACCCTATCTCGACAGCATGTGTAAATAATAAATAAGATAATCCCATTACTGGGCCTTTTGGTTTAATTTGAAAAAAAGTTTTCATATATTAGCGGGTCTGAAAATGTCTCAAAGTTAAACAGTACCCGTAATATTTCACTGAAGTTTCGTTGGTTAGGGTCTTAAGCTACATAATGCCACAATAAAAGAACTAGTTTCTCATTTTGATGTAGTTATTAGTAAGCTGTCTTATATGGTTTTAGAAGCAGGGTTTTATATAACGTCCTTTAGAACCAATGACTTAAACTCCATAATACCACTTAATAAAATATAAAAATTACAAGCATTAGTTTAAGGTCTGGGCTATTGTTTCTTAGCGTTCTCGGAGCATGGAAACCAAATCATTCAGTCTAATTAAATAGAATCAATCAAATGACTTGTTAATCACAAATTTGTAAATAATAGATTGTGTTTCGACCTTATTCTTTAAAAAAGAACATATATAGATGAGTTAGAGTTAGAGCATCTAAAATATTTCCCCCTAGGAATTACCAAATAGAAATCATATGTTGAATTCACATTATGGCGTCCACTAGAAGTAGACAAATCATTTTATCTCAGGAGTAGGATAACATAAAACTGCAGCAATAATAATTTTCGACACCCAAATTTATGTTTAGAACTTTTTTCTTTGACAACCTGAGACATTCATCAAAGGTTAAAAAGAACACTTTATGTCTAACTAGTATTGACAACAGTTTTGGGTAATGTAATTTTACTTTATTTTTTTTATGCCGTGAAGTCCTCCTCTTTCAGTGTATGGTTTAATTCTTTCACCCATTTTATGTACAAGACTTAAGCTCATATTCATTCACTCACAAATCCAACTCCTTCAACATGACGTCACAACAGCCGCGTTGCATCGATTCTCTCCCTTTTCAACGCGATTGATCTCGTCTGACACGACTATCAAGTTGAATGTCAGCCTAATACAATGGTAGACCGTACGGCCGTGTTGAGACCTTACTCACCGCTTGTATTCCTGCGCTACGGTGCGTGAGTATTTGTGGTTGTTGATGGCTGTTGCATGGGAAATACCTGTGGACTTCGTTAGATAAACGGTAAGGAATCACTTTGATAGCTGTTCGTCATTTAATATATAATAAACTGTCTCAGCTCCTTCGTCCTATAGTTTACCCACTACTAAATATCAGCAGTCGTTCCTCTACCGCCCATTCTAATGACTTGCTACTTTAAAATTCTTTATGACGTTTAATCATTGACTGCTCAATCCATGCTTCTCGTTAACATAAACGCAACATGTTCATAATAAAAACACAGCTTCACGTTTTTTGTTAACTATAGAAACTCATTTGAAATGCTAAGACCTTGGTAACGTCAAAGCAGGTTGTAGCCAAGCACATGGTGTGATTCAATATTATCATTCCAAGTAATTCTGGCTCATGGTCCAAGTATACAGTATCATTCTTTCTTATCATTTAATTTGACACAATATCCTGGTCTAAGTCTATAGCATCATTCAATATGATGCAAGCTCATAATCTAAATTTATAGTATCTTTCAACTTGATACAAACTGTTCGCACCGAAGCTGTTTACCTTGCGCTTATTCTTATATTGTTATGAACCAGAGGTCAGAAACTCCCGGCTCTCTTGTGGTACATGACACGCAATGCATGTTTAATAATTTAATAATTCTGGAACATTTTTTTAAAAATAATTGCTTGCTGTGTTGGGGTTAGGGTGTTACTAAACACTATACGGTGAATACATATCAGCAAATAAGGTTTCGTATACCTATAGGGTTATTTGTAGTCATCTTGTAATCAACAGTTAAAAAAAAATACATACAAGTTAAATTTGCCCAGTTGATCAGTATAATCTGTTAAAATAACTTTTGGGTTTAATAGATAACTCAAGTGCAAAACCGTAATATTTAACTTCCCCTGATTTATTGTAGTTTTAAAAAGTCTTCAATACGACCTGTTTGAATCAAAGTTATTTTTCATAAAAAGCTTTATTGAATCATTAACATATAGATCTACAATAGCGTCTTTAAACGTTCTTCTTGTCATGTGCTCACCCAACCAGCATTAACCTTGTCTGCCAGGAATCTTGTGAGTTATATTAAACTGACTTTCTCTTTAGGTACATAACTGAAATAACTGAAACTTGATAAGCGTAGTCATCTGCAATAACCGTAATGTTTAGGGGGAAAAAACGAACATGTATGAAAACTGAATTGCTTTTTCTGTTATAATTCGCTTTGACTTAAGCGGATTAATTTTTAATTGGAAAATCAACACACATTTATGATTTTATAATCATTGTTTTATTTAAATAACATTCACAGAAATTTGAGGTCAGAACCAAAGACTGTAACATTCAGCCATTACATTATATTTAACCTTAGAAACCATGGGTTAAAACAAACAGCTTTAAAGACCAAAGCTTTCTGAAATTAAATTTTTTGTAGGAGATTAATGATTAAATCTTCAATTTATTGTTTAATTTCATTTGAATTTTAAAAAATAAAATCAATTTAATTTTAAACAGTTTATACAGTCTGACCTCTCTAAGCCGAAAAATATATCGATTTAAGTAGTTTTCGATTTAGAAAAAATGTCTTAATTTGCGCAGATAAATCAAAGAAAAAGTCGATTTTGAGAGGGGAGGGGAAAACAGCTATACCGGCTAGAAGGCTTGACAGGAAAGAGAGGCGGTGTCTGATGTTTCTTATAAAAGAAAACCAACGTACTTTGGCATATTGACAAAAGCCTGTGAGAGGAGACACCTTCCCTCTCTCCCCTAAACACTTTTCTCCCTCCATCTTTGGAGGGGGAAGGTAAGATTTATTTTATTTTTAAAAAGTCACAACATGCAGCAAATAGCCCATAAGATTTGATACCTGCAGGAATCTTTTGAGGAATGCACTGAGATACGAATTTGCGTGGCTCTACGGAACACGTGTTCTGAAATGACAACCCAGAATAATAACCCAAAGGGAAAATTCGACTAAGAGAGTTTGGAAGTTTAAAAAATCTAAGAGTTATTGCGATCTAGAATACATTTGATTTATGGTATTCGGCCAGGGATTAACAATTAATTCGATTTAGGGAGGTTTCCAACTTAATCAAGTTCCACTCAGCGAGGTCCGCCTGTATATGTTTTTAAAAAGTCCAGTGACCTTTTAGAGATACGTTAGTGAAAATAGATTTGTGTTTCAAGTTTCAGCTCTGTACCTTATTCAGTGCATGAATTTTTCCATCGCACGACGGACGGGTGAACTATTTACTCTGTACTGATGTGGTAGCGAAATGTAACTTTTTTTTTTCATTTTATATGCTTATTTCAAAGAAAATCAACATATTCTATAGGTTTAGTATTTATGGTTGCAAATGAAGAATTATAATTTTTTTTTTTTCTGTCCGTTCTTGACAACTTGTATGGATTGGCAGCGGATGGCTGGCGGACCGGCACCGGCCCACGGACCACCACTTTGAGAGGCACTTAATAAAGGTGTTCACAAAATAAACCACATTTTGATGAAATATTGTTTAATTGGCGTTTTCTGTTGTTGCTGCAATTATCGACTTTGTTAGTCTGAGTTTCACATGACTGCGATAATTGGATCTCAGAGTGATTGGATTTACAATAGTGCATCACAACTTTTAACCAACAATAATCTATCCATGTCAACCGTTGGAAGCTGTGAAGCTGAAATATTGTACAGATTGGCATTCAAGAACTCACATTTTACACTTGTTTAAATTTTTATTATGTTAACAGCGGGAGCCACTGTTTACATGTTGTCCTATGTTTGGTGTAGGCGTGGGTGGGTGTGGGGGGAATACGTTTTAAGGCTGGGGGCGCACAGCACTGACGACGTTTAAACGCCGGCCTATCGCGTTACAGGTTTTAATTGAATATATACATTCGCTAACTGTTACACACACATATTGAATAAGCTTCTTCTCTGAAAACGTGAAGAAACTTACGCATAAATCGAATTTATCCATGGATTTAAGCCACAAGCTTTTAGAGTTCACATTTATACTTCTTAATTATTCTTTCGTAGCCCTTGGTTAGCTTTGATCACAGCGCTATATTTTAAACACCATTGGGTCACGTGACTTATTTAGCCGGTCACGTGTATTAAGTTCACTTCATTTTTAATATTACCTCATGTTAGATGTCACGAGTCCTGATCTTGTAATAACGTTTGTAGCTAAACAAAGTCTTTGCCGTTGCCCCTAATTTAATTCGCCTATACTTCCCATAAACATAGCTTTTTCATATGTTACGTACGATTCTTCAAGACAGCGGATAAGTGCGCCATATGCTTACCCATGGCTTTATCTAAGTCTTTGACTTTAAAAAATGTTATCAATGTTGTTAGCGTGTAAGTATTTTCATGCTCAGCAATAGCATTTTCAGTGTTAAATAACGTCATCTATATTCACATACGATTGTATTATGAAAATATCGAGTGAAGAGTGATTGTCATATGTATTATTACACAGAAAAGTTTTGCCTGGGGCGAAATTTGCCATCAAATAATTATCAGGAATTTCTTTTTGAAACAAGACTAATTTTGTCACCTGTTTTTTTTAAATACATGAATTAAATTATTCTAATAACTTAAGCCTATGACTATGACAATTTTCGCAGCCCCTGATCTTCGCTTCCAGGAGTTCTCCCATCCATGTCGCATGAGTCGTCTTACAATAAACTGACCGTAATATCAACTTTTTAGTTTATATTTCTACACCAAAACTAGGCTAGGTAGGAAACACACTCTCCCGGGTCATTACTGGCAATTAGTTGAAATATATCTGCCGCGATGTCATTTAGAAGCTGTAAATTAACCACCACCTGTTAAATGTTTCAAATCAAAACATTCGTTTAATTTATTGTTTCGATAGCTACCAGCCACCATCTTGGTTTCTACAACAGTACAGCTATCGATTTCTCCCCCCTGGGGTGATGGTATAAGGGCGACTAGTTTGTCGACTTAATTTCTTTTTAAAAATGTATGCAACATGTTTTGTTAATCCGTGTCACCGTGACCTTTAAACTTTAGCTACCAGGATAACATGTCTTATGGTCGTTTGACCTAAGTAAAGAATCGATTACGAGGAGTTGTCGATTATCCACCTACGAAACATAAATCTTAGTGATATTTCGCCAAAATACAGCAGACATCGTTGATCGACCGCCTCGTTTCTTTTAAAAGAATATGCACCGAATCTCATTTTGTACATACATAAAAGTGTATGTGTGTGTGTGGAACTTAAATTCCAGAACTTGTTTCTTTCATTCACTATATATCTTATTTTATCTTAATTATTACATACCCTTCTTCTATATAAAAATATGATCATCATATACTTTCTTATAGTGCCCATTTGTCTGTCAACTCTTGTTTAAGAGATGGGCTTAAGTGCTTAAGCCCAAGTATATAGAGTTTGAAACGATTCTTCACTCTTTGGGATAATGTATTAACAATGGTCAAGAGTTTGGGAGGTTAGCAATAGTATGACATCATCGAGTGTGTATATTGGGGGGGGGGGTCGTACCTTAAAGGCCGTCCATGAAGTAAGTCAAGTTCCAGAGAGGGGGGGGGCGTATAAAGAAAATGTGACATTTTGTAACAGGGGGAAGTTAAAAATTGTCAAAATTAGCTCAACAGGTCTCGTAAAGAATAGTCACAATAAATGCTTAAGAAGTGATGACATGTACTTGTCATTGTTAATTACACTTCAGAGTCCACTATTTTAGCCAACTTATCACTGAAACCTTTTTTTCCTCAACGTTATAAATTTCTGATGGCTGTTGTAAAATCCGTTTACGTACACTTGAGTTCTTGCAGACTTTGACTATTGGTAACATATGGGATTTAGTTTATGTGGAGTGTAATAAATACTAACTGATATTATTTAGTTTCTTATGGCTGTGTTTTGTGGGATGTGATTATTGGTAATTGGTAGCCGCAGTTTCTGTAGACAGTGAATATTGGTAACTGAAGGGCTGTAGTTTCCTTGGACTATTCATATCTGTGGTGCTCTCTAGGGAGTAGCTATTGATTTAACGTCATAACCACTATGAACTGGTAAAATAAGAAACACATTTATATCTGCTTCCAAGCTTCTTTCAAATCGGATTCTTTTTCTTTTAAATTTTCATAGAAGTCTAAAACTGGAGTTTTTTTTTAAACAAAGCAATTAAACTCTAGAATTGATCGTATTTATGTGTTCAACCTACTTTTACCAAGGAACTTGGTTTGTGGATCTTTACCCGAGTGACAGTCTTCGATTCGAGCCACTATATGCTCAATTTTGCGACTGACTGAAATTCTAACCTGCCCATAGACACTTTTCTGCACCCTCAACTTAAATGGGAGCCATCATTTTAATCCACTCCTGAACTCGCCTGTAATAAAAGACCCAAATTCGAAATATCCCCCTAATCACAGCAAGTCGTGGCTCTTTGATTTGGTCATCTTATAACCTAACCATCTCCTAGTCCACCAACAACTGGTCATCCCATAACCTGACCATCTCCTAGTCCACCAACAACTGGTCATCTTATAACCTGACCATCTCCTAGTCCACCGACAACTGGTCATCTTATAACCTGACCATCTCCTAGTCCACCAACAACTGGTCATCCTAACTCCTGGCCATCTCAACATGAATGGCAATAAAACCGACTCACCCGAGGACGTGAATGGCGAACGTCACCGGGGCCACTGGACCATGCGGGCCGAGGGCAAGGCCGCCAGAAGCCTGAGGACCACTGCCCTGGTCCACCACCAGGCCCAGGATATCGACGACGACGACCTGCACGAGTTCCCCAGTAAGTCCAGCATGGATTACATTCAAATTCGGCGTACTGTTACTTGTGAAATTCAGTTCATGTTCTTTCATTTCATATCATTTTTTTTAAAAATGTCTTTGGTGAGTACAGGAATATATGTGATAATAAGTATTGTATTAGAAAATAAAACTATTGGAATGTCTCCTTGCCTACCCCTTTCTCTCTCTTTTATGTGTTTTTTTTTTATTTTTTATTTTTTTTTATAAATTTGTTTGTTTGTTTGTTGTATTTGTAGTTTTAGAAAGAATGCTTTAGAGGTAGTTTACTTATTAGATCAAGAAAATGAAAATGACTTTAAAAATCACTTTCCATAAATGTTTTATGTAAGTTTTGACAGTGCTGGATTAATAATAAAGCTACACAAGCCTACATCGTTATGGCCCAGGCTTACTTTGCTCCCCGCCCCCCCCCAATTAGTTGTCAAAAGGAGCTATAGTCACACTTGGCATAGCTTATTATCTTACATCCTGTGTCGTTGTTTGTTGTTTTCCCATTCTTTTTATTTTACATAACTATTTTATGATACAGTGTGTCTTAACAGTTAAATATAATTTTTTCTTTACTTATGTAAGTACGTTCTTTATGTTTATTGTATCGATGAAGGCATTAACCGAAACGTTTACTTTTGTATTAGTTTAATAATAAAGCTCAAATTCATTGTTTCCTATGTATGTATTATGTATCACATTTGACACTGATGTAGTATATTTGGACTCAACAAGGGCCTCATATCTCAAATAGCTTAAGGCTTCATCAAGTTTACCCAGTATCCCTTCACAAACAAATATATACAATGGCGTTCTTTAATGAATTGAAATTAAACAATAGTTAAGGAAATGTTAGACGGGTCTAGTAGTGTGGGAGTGGGTCTACCTGCTTTAGTGCTCAGGTAAGCACAACAAGTTTAAGACAACCCAAAAAAACGTGCTCGTTTGATGTTTTGTTTGATTTTTTTTTTACCTTTTAAACAAAACGATTCTAAAGTGTTTTTGATTGTAAAAGTTCTCTCTCGTTTTATTATAGCTTTTGCCTCTTTAAATTAACTCTTTATATCTACATTTGATTTGGATCTTAATTGGTCTAAGTTCGTAATGTATCTTGAGTGAGTTTTTTTTTTATTACTTTCATTAACACTCCCTCTTGATAAAATCGTGTTAATAACACAGATTACATTACAGCACACATGTGATTAAAAAGATTAACAGCTTATTGTGCCATTTTTTCCTGGCTCTGGAATGCGTGGATTTCTTTTTTTTCCCCAATATTTTCTATGGGCATGTGTGTGTTTTGTATTTGATGGTTGGCATGCTTGATATAGATGTTTAGATGCGTAGATTCGTATTTTCCTAAAGAACTGTTCACTTCAAAGAGTTTAAGAATAGGCAAGCGAGTGTTTAACAAATGGCTACTCACTTTTCGTTTCTCCACCCCCCCCCCCCAAATCTTTAATATGTTTATATTAAGACATTAGGAGAAAAACAGTAACACAACACAGTCAAATGCTATTTCTGGGCTAACAGCTCCTGCAACACAATCCCAAGCGGGCTAATCGGTAAACTCAACCATCGTTACCCTCCTTATCTAGGAATTCAAAGTCATGATCACACCATTGTGGTGTAGGGTCAACATTTTAATTTTAGACAATTCTCTGCTATGATGATGTGAATGATGAAACAGTTTGGAATTTAATCCTTATGAAAAAATATCTATACCACTTGTGTTGAACGATGCGTGCTTTAATTTAAAAAAATGTTTTATAATTGTTCCTTGTAATTTTGTCCATTTTGTCTAATCATTCCCTTACGTATAACCTCTACGAGTAACTACGATAAATTTGCATGTTTATCAGTATATCCACACACCAAAAAAATGATGTAAATCGTTTACTTTAATTTAATTATATTAACCCTCATACCTCTACATTATCGTCACTCATTTCGTCAATATTCATATTTACTTTAGACCTTTCTAGTTAAAATCTTTTTTTAAAAAATATATTATTTTCTGAACAACCCCCCCCCCCGATTACTTTCACCCTAACCACGGTTGAAAAGTACCACTTGGATCGTCTAGTGAAGACAGGATTATTTAACAAGCAGTCTGGCACTCCATCAATTTGGACTTGTATAGGTAGACATTGAAGTGAGTAAAGTAGCGGGGTAAACTGGTCTTTTTTTCCCTTAATTGGAACTAGTATTGACACTAATTGCAACGTCGACGTTTGGGAGCACGTTTACATCGGTTCAGACAAAGAAAGAACATACACAAACTAATTGTACTTGACTTGAACAATTGGGGTAAAAGCCAATAACAATTTTACCAGCTAGCAAACGAGAAATTTTAAAACACTGACGCAATCGCAAAACTTTAACCAGCCATCATAGCGGCGCCTTTCTATTACTCTACAACCATAGCGAAAGCTTGCCATAAAATCGGCACACTACCATCCTACAGTGGCACCCTACCATCACACAGTGCCATCCTACCATCACACAGTGGCACCCTACCATCAAACAGTGACACCCTACCATCACACAGTGCCATCTTACCATCACACATTGGTACCCTACCATCACACACGGCACCTTACCATCGCACAGTGGCACACTACCATCACACAGTGGCACCCTACCATCACACAGTGGCACCCTACCATCACACAGTGGCACCGTAACATCACACAGAGGTACCATACCATCATACAGTGGCACCCTACCATCACGCAGTGGCACTCTACCATCAAAGCACCACCCTACCATCACACAGTGGCACTCCAACATCACGCAGTGCCATCCTACCATCACACAGTGTAACCCTACCATCACAGCACCACCCTACCATCACACAGTGGCACCCTACCATCACTAAGTGGCACCCTACCATCTAAGCACCACCCTACCATCACAGCACCATCCTACCATCACACAGTGGCACCCTACCATCACACAGTGGCACCCTACCATTACATAGTGGCACCCTACCTTCAAAGCACCATCCTACCATCACACAGTGGCACCCTACCATCACACAGTTGCACCCTACCATCACACAGTGGAACCCTACCATCACACAGTGGAACCCTACCATTACACAGTGGCACCCTACCATCACACAGTGGCACCCTACCATCACACAGTGGCACCCTACAATCACACGGTGGCACCCTACCATCAAAGCGGCACCCCACCATCACACAGCGGCACCCTATTCCCGACACAACCAGCCCATCGATTACAGCCCTTACATCAACCGGCACTTTAGTACCAGGGCCATCAAGGGCTATTAAGCACACGCAATTCATTTTTTTTTTGGGGGGGGGGTGTTATCTTTCCCTTCTTCCCTTCTCAAACACTATCCTCCCCCTCTATTTTTGTGTGTACTTCTGCCCATAGCTTTTGTTCATCTGGTCGTGTAGGAGAAACGTATAAATTCAGTTGTATAAAATCTAAGCTTACCATTTTCATGTATAGAGCAACACTCGTTATGTGTGAACCTCCTCTTAAAGTACAAACACACACATCCGTATATATATAAGTGTACGGTATTACGCATATATATTACATGTATTAATATCATTAACAGATTGTATGTTAATTTTGTACTGGTTTGTGCGGACACTCAACGTCTGCAGACAACTTTTTATAATTAAAAAATTGTTTAAATCAAATTGGTTGATGGCAAACATGACACAATTTTTCCGCACCCTTATAAAGTATTGGTAAATTAATTTTATTTCGTACTTTTTACTATTACATGACTTTTTTTTACTATTAAAAAAAAAAAAAAAAAAAAAAAAAAAAAATTNTTGTGTGCAGTAGAAATTAAGGACTAATTAATGAATTAATTTCGATAAAAACATATCGGTTAAAATTAATTTGATTGACTAACATTCTATTAAAATTTAAGAAAACATTTATTATATTTTTTCCAATATATTAATTATTTAATATTTTATTACTCACAAAATTTTGAGAGCCATAAAAAATTACCGCGACTTAACTGATTTCGCCCCAAAGTCATGATTCGCCACTTAATGGGATCTATATATGCGTTGTATAAAATATAATTAATTAAAAATACCAATAAGATTTTTTCCAAATAAATCAAATGAAAATCTTACTATCAGTATCAGCCCTAATTTATAGATTTAAAAGTTCCTTGCTTAACTGAGCTCTAAGAAATAATTATAGTCTTTTTTATAGACTTGTTACTTATCCTATTTTGAAAGAAAATTAATCTTTAAGAAAAACTAGCAGACCCGTCGTGCGTTACTTTGATATTACTAAAAATGAATCAATTTAAAAAAAAACAATGAGTTGTATGTTTTAAAAACAATTATGTCAGAAACCTTCGCGGAGATATGAAAAAAAAATCCAAGTTTCATAGCAAACGGATAAATACATTAATAATTATTAATAATTAAAAAGCTTACGAAAGAAGAAACTATATTAAGAGCCCCTGCCCCAAAAGGAAAGATAATTAAATTTTATTTTTATTGCCGTTGCACTCATACATTTCTTAATATTGTGCAAAATGAAAAGGGGAATACGATTATTAACGCTCATTTTGCGCCAAGCTCCGAGGGAATGGACATTAGGAGTGCCCTATAGTAATTTCATATAGGCTCTTTAAGCTTTTATATACTAAGTTTGGTCTAAATCCAGTTATTTTCTCATTATCTAACGCTTCAAGTTTTTTACATAGCTAATGTAGGTGGAAAATGACATTCGGTACCAGATGTAAATTTTAAAAAAAACAGCTCATTTTAATTCAGTTTCATCATGGATATACTTATCAAGATCGTTAAAATTTAACAGGGAAAATATCTTAAACATATAATAAAAACAGACATTCGGGGCCCCCAACCCAAAAGAAATTGATATTAGAAGTTCAGTGCCATTAATAATTTAAATATGGACTACCAAAATTTTGTACACAAAGTTTGGTAAAGATTTATTCATTTACTCAGTAGCTAATGCATAAACTAATTTTTATAAAACTCATATAATATAAACCAAAAATGACATTATGGGTCACAGGGCCCATTTAGTGCAAGATATAAAGTTCAAGACACCTGTTCATTTCAATATGGATAATAATGGATACATTTAACATTAATTTTTAATATCGTTAATAATTGAATGGGGAATAAAATCTTAAACATTTACGACAAAAGGCATTTTTGGTCGCCAGGCGAGAAGGAATGGTCATGCGAAGCTCAGTCTATTAATATTGACTATAAAGTTTGTATATACAAAATCTGGTTAAGATACTTTAATTTATATGTTAGCTAACGCTTAAACTAATTTTTATATAGCTCATATAAGCAACAAATAATATTGTTGGTTCCCATGAGTGTTACATTGAGAAAAAAAAAGTTGCCAGTTACCAGCCAGTGAGCGTACTCAACAGTTTGAAAAAGTTTCATGAAGATTGGGTGAATGGTTTAGTCAGCTATAAAAGACATGCGCGCACACACACACACATACAGGCGTAATTTCATTTATACATATATATATATATATATCGTCTATACTAATAAAAGGGAAAGCCCTCACTGACTGACTTACTGACTCACTCACTCACTCATTCATCACTAATTCTCCAACTTCCCGCGTAGGTAGAAGAATGAAACTTTGGGAAGTTGTTGGTTACCTTCTCACGACGAAAATTGGCGAAAAAGAATTTTAACCAAAAACATTTTTTTCCTTATTTGGGCTCTATAAAAATTGAAAATCACCAATTTTCCTATTTCCCGTGTAGGTAGGAGCATGAAACTTTGTAAATTTGCTAAGTACATACTCCCAAATATAATTGGACAAAAAAAGAGTTAAATTTTCCGCTCATTGGGGCCGTGGCCCCAAAAATGTTTTTTTCCTTATTTGAGCTATATAAAAATTAAAAATCACTAATTCTCCTATTTCCCGTATAGGTAGAAGCATGAAACTTTGGAAAATTTTATAGTACACGCTCCCGACGAAAATTGGCAAAAAGAATGTTAAAATTCCCTCTCATGGGGGACCAGGGGCCCAAATATAGTTTTTCTTATATTAAAAACCGACTCATCACTAA